>VCRD01000020.1:743431-833046 GCA_006783055.1 Trinorchestia longiramus
ACACACCAGCCAGTACAATACACAACCCAGTACAACACACCAGCCAGTACAATACACAACCCAGTACAACACACCAGCCAGTACGATACACAAGCCAGAACAACACACAAGCCAGTACAACACACCAGCCAGTACAATACACAACCCAGTACAACACACTAGCCAGTACAACACACAAGCCAATAAAGCACAATATGTTCTAGACAATATTCAGGGTCATTATTGGAAGTCAAATTAATCGAGCCTATAATGTCCAAAAGAAGAACAAAAGTGGCAGTGATCAGCTGTCTCTAGAATAGTAGATTTCTTTCGCTTGGGCGATCTAAAGTTGAATGTGAAATCGAATATTCAAAACTCTTAATTTGGAAGTACGTTTTATTTATTTAAATACCTATTAAATTATTTAATCAATCCTATGCATGTTTTTCGCTGTTCAACAGGAATGAAGTTGTAGGAATTTGATCAAAGTTTTGAAACCAAGTTTAGATAATTTGGGCAATTTTAATAGACATTTGTGTTTAAAATAATTAGTACCTTCTTGCAGTACTATTGCATAAAATTTGAGTTATGGTACTTGTAGACATACGTGTACTCGGAATTTGTGTATAATTATTTTTTAAAAGACCGTAATAATTTTATTCTTTTAATATTTTTGTAATGAACGTAAGTCTAAATATATCTAAAGAGGAAATCATAATATGAAAACTATTACCATAATTAGCAAATTCATTAATATTAGGACTGCATAATGAATTACGAAGTAAAATTAAATGTATCTTAGGTTTTTAAAACATTTGGATGAACTATAAATTCGAGTTCAGATTGTGTCATCTGCTTGCACATATTAATCTACATACAAAAACTATAAAGTCTTTAAAATTTGTTTAGGTAGGTAGATATCAATTAAATAAACTTTGCGGAAGGCTACGCACACTGTAAATAATACTTCATGTTCACATATAACCTACAGTTACCACAGAGATGACATTAGGAAAATATGTAATTAAACGTACACTCGCACATGTATCATGCTAACTTTGAAGTAGCTATGGGACAGAGAAATAACTTCAGAAATTTCAACATTTATCTTTATCATTACACAGTCAACATTACAGAGTGTTAGGGCTACTGTCAATAATAGAAAATTAAATACGAGGGTGATCGAATGTATAATAGAACAAGAAACACTAAATAAATCTCTCATTTATCTAACTTAGAGCAATGTTATTGCAGTTTTTATGCTACAAAATATTCGTTACTTAGGTAAAGAGGGTTTTTTGGTTATCAGTTGACCTCATTTAAAGTCTCTCACAGCTTAAAAAATATCACAATTCCAACAAGTGTTCTTATTTTCGAATGTTTCTCCCAAGCAAGTTCATGCAGATACGAAATGCAATCCATCCAGTCAAAATTAATGCTCCTGAAAAACGTATAAAATGCAAGTCTACACATTAAAGTATTTATCATTGTATAGATTGATAAATACCTGACAACTTCGCTTCTCAAGAATCCCACCAGTTGCTTGGACACGAAGCTGCTGCTGGAGCCAGTTCAACAATTCGGAAGTTGTTGGGCTTCTGTTCTTCCTACCTAAAAGAATAGCAATTCGTCTTCGCTCCATTAGCTTAGCCGACCAAACTAATGCTTTCAACTTTGGTGATATTAAATTACGTAGTAGCTCCGCTTCCTTAAATCTAAAAAAGTTACTGTAAAGGAGTCGCGAGAGAGACAAATGGCCGCATTCTGGAGTCTTTTGCTCTGCCTTCGGTCTGGACTTAAAGTATTGGAACTTGCATATTCTAACTTCGGTCACAAATGTCTTCATAAATTAGTAATTGAATTTCCTGTACCTTTTTCTCCTTTTAATGTGGTAAGTTATTGCCCTTGAGTAATAGTTAGCGCAATGTATCATTTATGGTAGTTTCATCACAATATTATTATTATTATTCGTGATATTTTGCAATCCTTGTATAACTTTTTTTGCATAATACTTCTTATATATGCTATTCTTGAAGCAGTGCTCAACATGAACTTGACTGCTGTAAAGAACTTTTAATTGTGTTGTTTTACTGCGCGTCTTAGGCTGAAAATCTATACAGATATCATGCCTGGAATAACAAATATCACTCAGACATTTACGGAACTTTTACTTATTTACGTGTCACTACGAACTTTAGAAAAGGGATAAATTTACTAGTGAATATGTATTGAATTGTACAATATCATCAGAAAGTTTCACTAGAAACAGTAAATTCAACTCTGAAATCATTTAAAGAGCCGTAGAATAAAACCATATGAAAGAATCAGTTTTCACTCCCGATAGAACTGAATAGTAAAAAATTTCCTTCAATTCTTCGGTGAATGCTGATGAACTGAGAAGAAATTATGCTCATAGACTGAAATGTGTCTTCAATTCATAAACATATGTAAACATTGCATGGTATGAAATAAAAACTCAGAAACTCTAAACTTTAAGTTTGCAGTACTGAATACTACACATGTTCTGTGTGCTGTTCATTTCCGCGCAACATTCCAGACAAAATTTTCCCTTTCTCGTCATTCTAGTTTTACTAAGTATTCTTAATTCCTGTTGCGGGGTTTCCGGGGAGCTTTCAGAATTTCTGTTAACTTCTACTTGTAAATTCTATCAAATATAATTGGCGTCTCAGTTGGGATTCAACTGAATGGATGCAATAATGTTTACCTTCTGATATGATTTGTTTAAAAAACGAATTAATTTTAATAACATATTTTTTCCTATTGAATCATTATTTTTGTATCCCATCAAGATGCTAAAAGAAGAACTCACGTGCTTTCATTGTACCAAAAATGGTTCAAAATGAAATGTATCTTTATTTTATTGAACATTTGAATACATTTTTCCTGCCTTCAGGTCGTTCCACAATATCTGTTTACAAGAAGTTAGACTTTCTTCGTTATTAATGCTGTTTTCTTCACCATAAGAAAATTAAGTGGTGTAAAAGTCATGATTTCATGTGGATAGAACTTCGACTTACGTAAACACAATCATGTGATCCCTAAAAAATAAAGATCAATATATTTTGAACTTTAAGCCCATTTTCTAGCAGAGACCTCTAATAAAACAGGAAGGTAGAGAAACAAGTAAGTGTGAGCTAAAATATCATTCCACGTCATAAAGGAGGGTGAAGAAAACATTTCTTTTCTTGAAATCTGTAGGAATAGGAAAGAATTTGGAGACTATTTGCGAGGTGGTGGGGCGTCATTAGGAGCTGTCACGTTGCCGAACAAAAGTCTACGGACTCGACTCTTCAAATATCGCGTGACGCGGACAACATTGCGACGTGTTTTCTTGAGCAAACCAAGAGTCCTTGATGAGATTCCTGAGGAGAAAAAATTAGGTAGAGTTAGGTTCTGGCCTTCTTATTGGTTTGTGAATGTTAGGGATCAGGGATCTGACTAAGGTGTCGGCACGTGGTGAGAAGAAGCGAGAGCTTTAATCAGAGCTAGGATGGAACTTCACATTTAAATGAATTGTGAAGGTTTTCATTCTGAGTTCCTTTTCAATGTATTAGTGTGAGAGAAAATCATTTCTTAATTAACTCCAAATTAATTTTTTAGATTTTTAAACTGAAACTTTCAGATTGTTTGAACTCAAATATTTTTCTTAAAAAGGTCAATGCCCTCTGAGCACTAGCTCTATCCAAAGAATTGCCCATCTTTCTTTCACAGAACAAAACGTCTAACAACTTACCAACACTAAATAGCTGAGGTGTGGAATTATTGCGTGATGAGTCATGTTGTGTTTTATTTACACGACTGACTGACACGCTGCAGTCAGTACAGTCGATTGTATGGCACTCATTCACTTGAGCATATTCAGCTCATTTCAAACAAAACATTATTTATCAGCAGCTCACTGCTTTATTTCAAAATGTAATTACAATACCAAAGCAAATTGTCTTTACGTGGTTTTAATTTTCCAAAAATCGTAAAGTTAATAAAGTAGCTCAGTTTCAAGTCAAAACAAATATACTATTTTCATAAACAGCTCTTATAGAGATACAAATCAAAAATGATTCTTACTACAAGGAATCGAACACGAGGTTTGTGCCACAGCTGAAGAAGGAGGCATCACGTCCTCACGAAACCAAGAGAAATATTTCAGTTCTGTGGTCGCAGCCTTCCTCTTATAAAAGCTTGGTTGCAACTCAGCAACTAGTATAAAGACACATGTCTCCTGCTCAGTCACGCAAGAAGAACATCGATTTTTCTTTAACGGTATTGGATGTGGTCTCATGAATCCTATGTCTTGCAGTGCATCGCTCTCACTCGGACTTTATCACTCACATCCAAAAGTCCAATCTTTTTTTTTTCTTTTTGAGGTACAGAATACATGATGGCTCTCCCTCACTATCCGATGGTTACATTTCTCATCGTTCTCCTCTTCCTTTGTTTTTGATCACAACGCCTTAGCTTTGATCTAAGTCTAGTGAGAGTGGTGGCTTTCCATACGTAGAAGTCGAGGTTAAGTGACGCTACAGGACACTGTAATTGACTGCTTTTTTGCACTCTAGTTTTCAAACAGCGTTACAGCATTATTCGAACTTGCCTCCCAATCATCAATGATGAACCTCATGAAAAAGACCTGTTTGATTTTAAAACTTCGAAAAAACCATGAACGGGAGTGAAAATTTTTAAATGATTTTCCTGTTTGACCTTCCATGATAAAAAAACACATTAGTTCCCTTTCATTGTCACAAGAAACTGTGTTGAAAACTTTTAATGATTGTTAGAAGAGATTTTGAGATTCAGATGTATAACTATCGAGCTGTTGTCGGTAAGGACATCTTCAAACTTCTGTATTTAAATGCACGTTATTCATGTGTAATACACGTGGATAATAAATTTTCGAAATTAATTAATAAAAGAGGAAAATTAGAGACATATGAGACTGTTTTCCCCATTTTTCAATATACCAATTATAGTTTCTCGAAAATCCTTTGAATTTTTATTCACCACAGCCCTGCTGATCATGTGACTTGTTCGATGTCATAAAATTTTTGGTAACAATGATAGAAAGAAGCACTTTGAAATTTTTGAGTACCTGTAACTCCGTAAATTCATGAGAGATCTCAGTACGATCAATATTTTGTGCCAACATTTCACGAGAATAATCATTGTAACTCAGCTGTATAAATCTAGCTCTTTTCATTACGTGTAAACTAAAACATGATAGCATGTAAGTTACGGGTGGTGATCGGCGGTGACAAAGCGCGCGCGAAGTCGTCGGATTCAAAGTCAGAATTATGTCATTATTATTATTATTATCACTATTATTATCATTATTATTAGTTTTGTTTTTATTATTATCATATTCCTGATTTAACAGATACAAATTCAGAAGCCTTGCAAAACCTTGCCTTGAAAGGCTGCTCTCTGCCAGCTCTCCTGACACTAACGTATTCAAACTGTATCACTGATGTGAACTCTGCGAAATTATGCAACCTCTAGTCAAGCTCCAATGTGATGCAAGGACATAGTGACAATAAATTCGACAGAAATTATATCATAGTCCAGAAGTACTCAATACAAAGTTAACATATTTATAATATATTATTATCACTGTTGTAAAGATTTAATAAATCTGTGATATTTGCATCACATCACGGCAAGGAAGATCAGACCTGCGTTAGACGTGACCACCAGTTTTGCTCTCTGCTTGCATAAACATAACTGCATTTGAAGAAAAAATAAACTACACCCATAAAGAGAGAAATGGCAGGGCTGAAACCTGAAATCAAAACAAAAATGTACAACTTCCTCATCATGCTAACAACACTACATTGACTCTCTACGTAGAAGCTTCAGCTTTTCATCGGTATCTGTATGCTTCTGTTTCTTCTGATTGATCAGTTATCGACATACATTACCTCTTCCAACACTGTACTACTATTCACGGGATATCAACTACAGAACTTTGACCAGCTGCATCAGGCGACAACGACCCACAGTCTCGAAGAATCAAAACTCATTTTATCGAAGCGTGGGCTTTCTACTCCGATGGAGTCACAAACGCCACCGATTGTAATGAATCTCCGTCTCGCTCAGGTCTCTCTCGAATCATTACCTTTGTATGCGAAACCTATGATTACCTTTCATCAGCTGGGTCCATGCTTATCAGAGCCGCTTCTGCAGGTCATCTCAGGGATGTGGGCTGGCAGTCCGCTCTCGTCACGGTGTCTGAAGGACTGGGCCTCCATTCGCGGGTGTCCCAAGTCACCCTCCGGATTTCATGGATTGCAGAGCGGTTGAGAAGGATTATCGGTGTCTGTAAATTATATGATAACGGTATCGAGTCACTGAAGGGGTCTAAAAATTCCGTTTTGGTTAGTGTTGGCTAAGTTTAGGTGGTTTTAAAAAGAACCAGTAGGTCATGATGAGTAATCTGCTTTTCAAGCTTAGGTATGTACTACTCATATTAACTAAAAGCGAACATAGTTATTGATATCATTAGCAGTTTTAATTTTGACCCCTGTGTATCTCAAGATAGAGTTAATGTGTTTCATTTTTCGTATTTTCAATTTATGTATTTCTTTTTCTACATTCAAATCACTAATTAGGGATATTGTCTTTTAATATTTACCAACCCCAGCATCTGAAGGTCACTTACGAGCATGCAAATAAACATTGAGCGAAACACTAGAATTCTAGAAAAAATTCCAGCATGTAACGTACAGTATAAGTAACCTTTATTAGTTTTGTTTATTAGCAATCCCATTTAATAAAATATTTTATGTCAGTAAGCTAATTGTAAGTATTCATGAGTCAATAAAGACGTAGTTTACGTTAGACTTTATGGGACTTGAGTAGTAACCCACGAATAGACCAAACAGCTTGTTCCTGTTGTCATGTTCTATTCTATAATTCAATTGGAAAAAACGTATTTAGCCCAAAGTTTGCCATCCCTGATGACAGCTGTTTCTGCCAAATTGTCAAATTTTTACAGACTTCTAGATAGAATAGAATAGAATAGAATGAGGCTATAGGAACGAACCTTCTGGCCCATTCTTGGGTCGGATAATTACTTCGATAATTATTCGGTTGTTTACCCAAGTCCCATGCCGTATTTCTAGCCGCGTCAACCATGTCGGCAGCGGGATTCGAACCCGGGTCTTCCTGCTCGCAAGCAGATTCGCTCACCAGTCGACCAAGCTGGTGATTTCCTTACTGTTCAGGAATTTTTATTGTTTCCAAACATTTTGCTGGAACAAGAATTAAGATTATTGGTGCTCACTTTGATGTTCTAGTAAGGAATAACGAGGAACATATTAAGGACTTTAATGAGAGCTTTTCTAACCAAAAGTCGTCTTACAATTAAACATGCGATTGCTTCCTTAGCGTAAATTCCTTTTTTAAATCAATGATTTAATGAGCAGAAAAGTGTAAAATTTGTGTATTCTCCGTGTTTTCGTGTTTTGTGCTCAAAAAAAATTTCATTGTCGCTTTTTGTTACATTGCATTACTTTTTCCTGCCATAACATATTTAATAGCATGGCTAGATCTAATATCTGCAAGTCAGGCGACATTCATACGAACACAGCCTGCTTTCTGGCTCGGTTAAGGAAGAGTAAACGGCAATATTTTCTCCAGCATCCTCTTCATTTCGGCTTTTTCTCTCCAAGAAAAAATGTTAAAGTATTCTGTACCACTTTTTATTATACTCTATTATATTATTTTATCTGTACACACTTTTCAGAGTTAGTTGAATGCATGCATTTTTCACAATATTAGATGTATAGTTTTATTGAAAAATTATCTAATTTGTCTCTAAGTCAGGTCCACATGACTCATCCAAAATCTTTATTTAAAAATTACTAAAAAACATGCATTTTGTATTCGAAAGTATACTGATTTATTGATTAATTTTCTAAACATAATAGAGAAATTGCAAATATTTTATCATGAACTCTGATATCGTAGAAATTATGATTCAATAGTTAATTATAAAACAAAAGTCTTCTAACGAATCAACTTATAAGAATTGAGCTTTTGAAATGTTCTTAGACGCAAGCATAAGTCCGATAAAAAATGTCCCCAACAACAAAAATGCCAAATGCTTAAATAACTAGAAACACAAATACTTGTCCATTTCAACTCGTTTCAGTCGAAAATTCCAGAAGGCAAAAAGCGGGGGGCTGAAGTAACATCAGCAGCCTCGGTTGCAAAGACTTGGAATAAATTATTCGGAACATCGCATCTCCATCTTTATGAAGCTGACGTTCGCTAATGGAAGGCCCTCAATCACACACCCAGAAGCAATCAGTCTTAATAAGAAGGAACGCTCTTCCAAATGAGGTGCGTCCTGATGGAACGTGTTTGCATGACGGTCTCCAACCTCGCGTCCTTGTTTCACCTCAGCTGGCCGTCACAATCCCAGCTGCTGAATCAGTTCAGTTGCTGCTAAATCTGCGTCATCACAGTTCTACCGCTGCTGAATCTGCGTCAACACAGATCTACTGCTGCTAACGATGCGTCATCACAGTTCCTCTGCTGCTAAACATGCGTCATCACAGTTCTACTGCTGCTGAATCTGCGTCATCACAGTTCCTCCACTGCTGAATTTGCACCATCACAAGTCAGCTTCTACTTAAACTTGGACAACATAGCTAGTGCAATCACACCTGAATCTTGGTCATCACGATTCGACCACTTGCTAGATGATCGCCATCACAGGAACTGCTCTACTACTGCTTGTTGGATCATCAGTTGTGTCACGGACGAATCCGGGTAACCTCATATATGTGCATGCTTACCATTCTGAAATTTGGTGATTGTTTGTCAATTTCTGGTTCAGGTAGCCTATCTAACAAATATGTAACTAGTAGTACACGTGTATACGCTGGGAGGTGATACAACTGAAATATTCAAACTTTCTAAAGAAACGGTATTAACAAAAGTTGTCAATTTACCGTTAGTATCCAGTTACCACTGAATTTGTATTTGTCGATCTTCTGATATGCTCTTTTTAGTTGAAAATTATTTACCTTCCTGTTTGATTTAACAGAAGAAATGCTAAATAGTATTAGTTTTTGAGCGAAGACTTTAGGGTCAGTGTCGAATAAATTATTCTGTAATTTGAATAGTTCTATACTATCTACATATATAATAGACAATGTATCTCCATCTCTCTCTCTCTCTCTCTCTGTATCTGTGTGTACGTCCCATTACTTTCTATCTATTACTGAAGAAAAATTATTGAACTGAAATCAGAACAGGTACGCATGTACTATAAGCATTGTATTGTGGATACCAAAAGTGACCGATCACTATAAAATACTCCTTTTTACTGTTACTAGTGTAACTAGTAAGGAAGTTTCACTAGTACTGGTAGAAACATGAGAGAATTACAGAATCGACATGTCACCTCCATATTGCCACAACTGTGTCTTGATATACTGATGTCAATTTTACGAAGAGTGTCAATATTGTACTATCTGGCTATGTTTAAATTTCTTCCTGGGTGATTTTGTCTACCTAATTTGTGAGCGAATGCATTCTGCTGAAGAATTTCATCCCTTCTTTCTTGAGTTAAATTCTCTCGTGCAACTCGATGCTGTTCGGCATCGATCTGAAGGATTTCATCCCTTCTTTCTTGAGTTAAATTCTCTCGTGCCACTCGATGTTGTTCAGCATCATGCCGAAGAATTTCCTCTCTTCTTTCATGCGTTAAGCTCTCTCTCCAGCTACTCGGTGTTGCTCTGCATTATTCCGTAGAATTGTCAAACGCCGTTCAAGGGTCAAGTTAGCTCTAGCTTCTCGTTGGCGAGCAGCATTGCTTCGTCTTGCCATTTTGCGTTGCTCGTCCGATAGTCTTCGGCGTCTTTCTTGCTGTCGAAGTCTTGCTGCTTCTCTCTTACGGTTGGACACGTTTCTATCCATGTTGACCTTTTTTGCCGGAATTTATTTTGAAATATCCTCTATTATCTCTTAGAAGCTTTTCTAGAAAATCACAATTCCGATAACAATAACTCAATTTCCAAAATCTTTGGCCTTATAGTAAGTGGTAGCCAAGTTACTGGTCAAACTAATTGAAAACATTTCTTTTCGCCTTATCAATTAAAAATATCAAAGCATCATGATGAATTTCAACAGAAAAAGGTCCAAAGAAAATTTCTATTTGTAAAAATAAACTGATTGTGTATTCTGAATACCCTAATGCAAGTGAAAGGGAATTCAATTGCAACAGAAAAAAATGTAATAGAATGATTTCTTGTATTTCTTAATCTTTATCCTTGTTGCTATCAAAGCTATCGATTAGATGAGTGTGACAAGGACAGACAGACGAAGGGACGGACGCGGCTCTTATTGTAGTATAGATTTCAAATTAGTTAAATCTAAATCGTGGAATTTCCACGGGAACTGTCTAGTTCGAAAGATTCAGCCTGACAAAAGAATGTTGCTGTTGCTTCCTTGTTTCATTAATATCTATTATGTATCTTTTTTTCATTTTATAACACTCTACAACAACATAATACGTGATGCACATTAAAAAATCTTACTTTTTAAATCTAAAAACTTGTATGACTACTTTTGCTGTCAAATAGAAGTAATCTAATCAACTGTATCCCTATAATATTTCATCTGATTCATTCAATAAAATGTTTGTAGTGCAAAGCTATGATACCAATCCATGTCTGTATAAATACTCAAGTAAAAAAGGTTTTTTCATCAATGTTACTCTCTGAAGTGAGAATTTCCATCGTTAATTTCGATCAAAGATCGCTTAGGCCCACCCAAACAAATTTTATAAACCTCTAATAACAAAAGGCATGTGCGATAATAGCCTAAGCGTTCATTCCAAAAACTATCCACAATTTTTGTCGAAAAACTTTGAGCTTGAAAATAATGTGCCGTCAACAGGCTCTCTGTTGTGGCGCCCCTGGAAGCCTATTAGGCAGTATCACTGCCTCCTCAGGGACTTTTTTAAGCCTTCTCTCAGAGTTCATACCAAAGTTCCCCTGTTGACCGAACTTTGTTGTCCCTGCTCCATAGGCAAAAGATCGTTTTTCAGTTCACTTGCCGGGGAATTTTAGAGCCCGTCCGTGAAGTACGCTGGGTTTTTGATCCTTCTCGTAGCAGGCGAAGGAGAGTCCAGACTTAGCACACATGTTCAAAGGAGAACTCGCGCCATTTTGAGCTTGATTGTTTACAAAGTTTGCACTGCTCGAATCTTTTACCCTTGGAGCTTTATAGTATTCTGTTTGACACTATTATCATCCATTCATATATTATAGTATACCACAGTATTCCGTTTGCGACTAACATCCTTTCATTCCTATACTACGAATAGTATACCATAGTACTACATTTGCCACCATTATCATTTCATTCTTATAGTATAATATACCATAGTACTACGTTTACCGCTATTATCGTTTCATTCATTTAATATGCAGGGGTGTAGGAAAGTAAAGGATGAAATTTTAATTTATGAATGTTGTAGGAAAATGCCTGTTTTTATACGATTAGCGAGTGATGCATAAATAATCAGTATAGATTCAGATAAGTTCAAAATTGCATTATGAGAGTCTTCGAGATTGGTCTACGTTGTGTTCTGAAGCACCCAAAAAATTAAATAAATTATACACTTGACTTTAAACGACGATTTCTTTTCAGCAGATACCGTTATGATAATTTCTTTGAGAAATTAATGTATTTATGTATTTTATCGCCCGTATGCATTTCAATATTGTTGACTTTTTCAAACTTTCAAACTTGGATGTGGAGTATCTATATGAAAGAAGATAATATTGATTCACAATTTCTTTCAAAAAACATAAACTCATAATTTGTTCACCTTAATGTCTTTCAGTATACATCAGCATGCATCGCACCACACACAACTGTCCACCTAAGAATTATACATTATGTACGTAGAATTATGAGTATTTTGAAATCTCTTATAATATTTTGTTTCGTCTTTTTCTTAAAAAGAATCCTACGTGTACACTTAATTGAAGTATGACACTTCCAGTGTGGAAACTGGAACATGCGTATTCTCTGGCTGCCATACTCTTCCTTTTGACTCACCAATACTTCAGTAGACTCATTTTGCTATATGTTTCAATACGCTTATACGAGTCCGTTCCTTGCATCCTTCAGACTTTTGCTCTTCTCTATGGCAAGTTTTTGTTTTTAATGTCCATGTGTTTGGATGGTTTTCAACTGAAAAAATTGTATTGCTTGTTCCTGTACAAATCTGAAATATTTAAAAGTTTTATAATTAAGACCATAAATAAACAATTTTAGTATGAAATTATTCTTAGATTCCTCAGAAGAAAACATTTCATTTTACTGCATTCTCTCCTTTTTTGAATTTCAGGTTTGTTTGCAGAAATTGTCGTGTTTCAAAACCACTGACCATAATTATTCAAAGATTTTCTTGCCTGTTGGGTAATCTAAGTATCTGTTAAAAAAGCTTAATCTTTATTTAGAAAAATCATCGTTGACAGAGGCATAATGACCATGTAGCAGGTCTGCTTGTAACACACGATACATGAAATATAATTCTTCAAGTACAAAAGGGTTAAATTAATTCTTCAATATGACTTATCTTTCATCCTATGATCCTGCACAGTGTTCTTCGAAATTTATTCTACTTGTCTAATCGTCAGAATATTAAAATCCAAAATATGCATTATGATTGGGTATAATCAAGTAACTAAGTTCAGCTATTGTGCTTGTTTTGGGTTCTTCTGTTTCAAATAAATTGGACTGTTTTCGTAGATGAAACTGTTGTGTGTGGTATTAAATATGATTTCGTTGATTTTACTCTGCTTAGAGTGAAAAACAGGAGTATCAGGCAAATGTACCTGCTTACGATGCAAGTTGTTCGTAGAACAGGCTGAGCTTCACTCTCTACACCGGGACGTAAACATTTTTTATTACGAGACGCGTAAGCAATTTCCCCTTCAAGTAGAGTCATCGCAAATAATGGCTGCAGACTTGGAACACTATGACCATCAGTAAACACTGTCGTTATTTTTGAAAACAAAACAAAATCAAGCGTTGTATTTCGCTTCTTCTGTAAATAAACATGCTTTATTTCAAGCCCAAAAGTACAAGTGTCTCATACACCACAATTCAGGCCATGGGTCCCTTTGGAGACACCATAAGTTGCAAAGGGATGGCCTCAAGTCCCTGCCAGCCATTTCAAGACGAGCCAAAGAACTGGCCAAGTGTGAAACCAAGACAGATCTCCTCACTAAAGCTAATTGATCTCGCCATCCTTCTCTGAAGTTCTCCTCCAGCTCCAGCACGCGACGATCCATGTCTTCTTCGCCGCCTACCGTGAACACAGAAAGATAAATAGAGCTAAAAAAACAGTTTTTCTGATCTAAAATGTGAATTGATGAAGAGATTCTTTTATTTCTGAAAGGCTTTAAAAGGAATCTGAATCTTACGGTTCGTCATACATTTGTTCACTGCT
Organism: Trinorchestia longiramus; assembly: GCA_006783055.1. Classification (NCBI taxonomy): domain Eukaryota; kingdom Metazoa; phylum Arthropoda; class Malacostraca; order Amphipoda; family Talitridae; genus Trinorchestia; species Trinorchestia longiramus. The sequence continues at coordinate 756,903 of VCRD01000020.1, forward strand.
TCAATTCAATGTCAATATGTTTAGTCCAAAAATGAGCGATAAACTACACTACGGAGTTCGTGTCTCAGATTAAAAGATAGGAGTACTTAAATTGACCATACTCAATTCAGATATATAACACAATCAGTTCACAGTATATACTCGTCACTTTCATCGACGAAGAATGCGGAGCAGATACACGATTCTGATGTATGAAATTAGAAGGTACTTTGTTATGAATAATTACTCACTAGTGAATGATCCCTGGTTAGCAACTGAATTGTCCTTTGAGTGAATTAAATAGATAAATACTTCATTAAATAAATAAACACTCGTTTTGGCTTCACGGTTAAAACTTGTAATCTGCTAAACGATGAACACACAAGCTAAAATGAAACAGAAGAAAAACAAGGAAGGTAGAAGAGGAACGTGGAAACAAAATCAAAGACTATGAATGATGACACTCTCTAACGTAATTAAATGTCTTTTTCTAAGTGATGAGTATATCACCACGTAAAACACACCAAATGTTCGTGTTCTTTTGCACACGAGTTTATAAAACAGGCTACTCACTCGATTGGGAGGGATATGGTGGGCTTTAATGATACAGTGAATAACAACGCATGTTGGCTGAGAAGTTGAATGTTGAGTTAACATTCATCGTGATCGCTCGTGCTGACTTAACTGCTCACTCGAAAAAGTCAAGTTGTATCAGTGAAAAGTTACTTTTGCAAGAGTAGTATACATGAAAAGTAAATTTTGCATGAGTAGCATTAGTAAAAAGTTACTTTTGCACAAGTAGCATATGTGGAAAGTTACTCTTGCACAAAGTTATGTGGTAAGTTAGTAGTAGTATAAATGAAGTTACTCTTGTACAAGTAGTATAAATAAAGTTACTCTTGCATAACAACTACACTTGTGGAGTAAGAAAATTGAAAAGCTTTTCCCTTCATACTGGGATCCAAGAAAGATCTACCGGGTTGTTGATTTACCATTTAATGGGTTAAATAATTATATAATTGTAGCCCCACATGTTTGTAAGGATTCATTCTCTACCCACATTCAGTAACTAGTACGTTAGAATTTAGTAAAAAAAAACACTTCTCTTTATGTGTTGATAGACTACATTCCAACAACTCAGAAGTGTTTCTGAAGACCTTAGTTGTGAAAAAAGTGTACCAGTTGAAGTGTCGGAAGTAATAGTCCAAATTGGTCTATGCAGCGGAAATTTTAGTCAAAATTGGTCTGTAAAGTTTTCTGAAATAATATCCAGATACTTCGTACGTCGACACTGACATATCGCAACAAGTTAATTGCTTGCTGGCGTTTTTGTTGCTGGCAGTGCAATATGCAGGTGATGTGTGGTGTGGGCAGAGTTGGGCCTAATATCAGAGGCAAATCGTCAAGCAAACGATGGAACTTCATCGGCCCGCATAATTGCTCCAATGAAGCAATTCCTGGTGAATTCGCTCTGCCAAATGGAGGCGCGTCATTGAAGCTGCATGAGGGTGGCATCACGTGGACGCTGCTCACTTCATAGACGTATGATCTGCGAGATTACATAGGCTCTTAGATAGCGATGAATCATGCGTCAAGCCTGCTTAATATTCCTTAAATAGAGATAAAAATGTGTCTTACATTTAACTTAAATTCGGAACGCGTCTCTTTTAACAGAATAGTTTAAATTCTTTAATTTTTCATTCTGTAACTGATTCTCTCTGTTGTTGCCAAGGTTATGAGGTGTGCAGAGGACAGTACATATAGGACTTAAAAGTAACTCAAACTTAAGTGTTCCCTTCCAGCGTCTTCCTCCAAATTATGACGACTTTATGCTTGAAATAGACCTATTATTATAATAGCCATTCCTGAATGGGAAAAATGCACATCTTAGTAAGACACATAGAAGTTCTCCTTATTTTTAAGAGTTATGCTGCTGCCAGCCCTCAATGACAGGAATGCTTAAATGTATGCAAACATCAGTAAACGAAAATGGGGAAAAGGAAAAAAACACAGAGTTTAAAAAAAGTATTCAAAATTGTGTTGTACTTATGGTCATCCCTACGCAAATGAGCAACAGTGATGCCGTTCATTAAATGTGATGCCGACCCTAAGAGCTAACCCAGACTCGACCTAAATCTTTGAATCGCATTCGTGCAAATTTTACACCGTTCGAGCGAGTAGGTCATCTCTATTCATTGGCCCTTGGAATAACTTGTGCCTCGCTGTCTACTAGATCATCGCCTTACTCAAAACGCCTCCTCGATCCTAATTCTAGCTACTTTCACAACACTTCCCATTAATCAGCTAGAGTCTTAATCCATTCTATCCTCCGAGCAAACTTTGAGCGGACCCATCAGCGTGCTGGCCTGCTAATTATTGTCCAAGATTACGGCTGAAGCTTTAGATTACTTGCCTTCTTCTATGACTCAAGTTTTAGAATATTTCCCCAAATCACAGTTCTTTTCCAATCAATATTAAAATGCAGCTGATGAAACCTAATTAACTATAAAACTTTATTCTAAAATTCGGATCAGCTGTTTTTGACAAGTTTGTCAATAAAATGTTTGATTTTTGCTCATTTTTTAAATGAGTTGAAATGGGAAGATTAGTTGATTTGAATATACATAGAAAATAGGAGGTAATTTTTCTATTATTTAATATTACTGATCAGTGAATAGAACAAATATCTATCATTGATACGAACCAAGCCTGTGCACTTGCTGACGGAGTTAAAGGAACATGTGGAGAAATGACTTACGAATTTCAAAGGTTTAGACTATAAGTCTTCCTTTTCCAAGTAAATTTATCAGAGACCAAGGTTATTCTTCATTGCAAACAATTATATTTAATGGCAAAAGTTTATGAACGAGCAAGAACAGAAAGAAAAAAGAAAAGAGGGAATGTATATTTTGTAAGAAATATAAACCGTGCAAGTAAAAAATCTGTTTTTTTTACAGATGTTTTGATGATTTATGGGAACGAAAGCTGAACCATGGGAAACTAAATGATCATTATGGAAATAAAAGGAAACCATTGTAAAGCAAAAGATTATTATTAGAAGGCCTTCTACATTGTAATGTTGTAAAAGAGCTTTCAACGTAAAGCTTGATGTCACGAGGTAAATAGACCTCGTGTCCATAACCTCGTGTAGAAAACCGTTCAAAATCATAAAGAAGCCTACCCAGTGATTTCCCATGAGACAAGTTACCGGTTTTAACGAAACAGTAGCGTAAAATCCCTCCATTTTCGTCCATGTGAGATATTGCTCTTTCCTCCCTCCTTGATTTCTCCTCTAAGTCCCCTAACTGCATTGTAACCCCAGCTTACCCAGGCACTCACACCTCCTTCTAGTTACTGCGTATGACCATCAGGCTCCTCTCACCAGGCCTGTTTAGCACTGGTTTCCACCCTTGCCATGACTTCTAAGTTCCTCCCCTGCTGTGTAACACAGGTCTCCCCACAATCCGGTTTGACCATAAAATTCCCCACATGAGGCGTAACAATGCCCCCTCTTTCGTCCGGACCTGACGACCAGGTGCGGCCAAACTGGCAGTTCGAGGAGTTGGGACGGAGCTGCTATTTAGGATCACCTTCTCATGATCGATGCCCGAAGTTACTTCGAACGAGTCTTAAGAGCCTTTACGGACCTTGTTTGGGAGGTGTTTACTTGGAAAAATTGCACGTCTTGCACGGGACGACTAGGCTACGCTGCGAAGATTTTGAGCTCGACAAAGAAGTGATGTGTTAGTAACTTTAGAAGTACTCTGACACATCGCATACAATGGTTTCACAGATCATATGATGGTGGACTACACCTTAAATTTACTTCTTTGTTATTCTTATGAACTTTACGCTCAACGACGGGAGAGCAAATACACATATGAAATGAGAAAAAGACTTTTTTAGACCCTGTAACAAAGAAGAATTACGAGCAATCAGAATGTTTGGTCAATATTAGTTCAAAAACAAGCATGTAACACCGACCACGAGATCAAGATAAACATTTTATTTATACTAGAATCATTGGTAAAGTTTATGCATCATGAACATCTTTCAGACCTACTCATTATAGTACGCTAATTAATTTACCAGTAAAAAATACTTAAATTTTCTGTTCGTACTTTAACGATGTTGTATCTACTATAAAAAGTCTCATCGTTATCGTGTTTTTACTAGCTGACTGTCATCAGTATTTTTGGCCTGAAATTGTATAAGAGATCATATTTATTTGATATACTTCTTTTAGTGTAGTATTGATTTAAAAAACTCACACTTCCCGCATGCGTGCATTAATACTTTGGCTAATAATGTTTATACTATATCTTGAAACAATGATCTAGTAAACATTTTTGAAAACGCTCATGATATTTATGTCCTTCATTTGTACTGTTTTGAAAACACACAATGAAATATTCAATAACAACAATATCACAGCGCCTTTACCAAGAATAGACCTCTCAAACTCTGCAATCACACAATTCTCAGCACAAGACGTAAGAAAAAATACCCGGTATTTCAAAATACACACGACCTGAGACACAAATTTGCCAACTTTGTCTAAACGTCTTAATATAAAATGTCAACTGAAATCAATATGAGCTTTCCAGTTTCATGTCAAAGAGGTCAAGGGGCTTAACTGGTACTCTAACTCATCTTCAGCCCCTCAAATACAAAAACAACAATGCCTTTTTAACTCTCATCCTCGTTTTGAGATGATAGAACTGTAGAACATTATTATTCTATGGGAAACAGATAGTACGATGAATACAGAACTTTTCACTGATTACAATTGAAATATATGATAGTCAATTTGACAAAATAAACGATCTCTTAGCATAAATTTAATGATTTTGATACTTATTAATGAGAAATAAGAATTTTAAGAAAACTGCTTGTCAAAACCTATTCAAAGAGGCGTCTTTCATGAGAGAATAGCTGTCATTGACCTGTTGCCTTCCTGGTAGACAGGTTGTATTAGTCTTTCTGTATCTAATCGTTTATACCTTCATCAGTTGTGCCACTAGGTGGTGCGAAGTAAAACCTTTAGTAGACACCACTGCCTCGTCGGTCGGCATTGCATTCATGTTTGGATGGATATCTTACTCCGGTATTCATTTGGAAGTAATGGCCGAAAGAAGAACGCAATTTAAAGGCGAACCTTTCGTCTCTCTTAGAATATCAACACGTCTGCAAAAGCAGTTCTCACCCCCAGTTTCACGGTTTGGTAGAGCGATTGCAAAAAACTTTCGAAGTACCCATCATGGCTCGTCAACAAAATTGATTTCATTCTTTTCCGATTCTTCAAGGTTTGCGCATAGGTCTCAATGCATCAGAATTTTCCCCTTTCACTGCATTAACTGGACGATGATGCTTTGTCCACAACCCTTCGTTTCAGGGAACAAAAATAGTATTACATCACTAGAGCTTCTTCACACTTTCCTCACAGAAATACAAGTAGTTGGTTTTTGCAAGCTCTTTGAAGGAACTTGCCACTCCCAATCACTGTCTTAATTTTTTCTGTCCTAGAAACTTGCAATGAAGTGTGAATGCGTGTTGATCGCGTCCGTAAGAATCGTGAAGCCCTTTACACCAGTCCATTTGAAGTAATTAAGTGATAATCTAATATTTTCTCCTTAATTTTCCCCAAGAAGACACTACGGTCTCCATAGATAGACTAAAACCTGGTAAAGGGTGTAGTTATAAGGGGTAATTTAAGCAATCTTTCGTTCGGTGGAGAAATAACTTCGGCGATAAGCTAATTTAGCCTGTATAGCCTGTCCTCATATGAGGACAGTCAGCGTTCACGGGTTAATAGAGAAATGTTGCACCGAGACTCTTGAATCAAGCTAGAGAAATGTATTATAATTCGCTGATAGGAACTGATCATGCTCTAGCCAATAATATTGGAGAAAATGTACATTGAAAAGCTTATAATGGAAGGTGCACAAGCGTAGTGTCATTAACATTAGTACAATAATTTCTTGCCAGTTCTATGCAAAGATGGTATAGTCAAAAGTCTAATATATAGTTTAGTTTATCTCTAACAACTGATAATGTCAAATTACTAAACCGTAAGAGCTACTAAAATATCAATTCGTTAATTTTGTTGTTTTTTGCTTGTGTCAATGCATTCATTTTATTATTTTATTATTTTTTGTCAATCCCGAGGGGTTATTATTTCTGCTAGATTTCTTTAGGTAAACTTACTATATATACCATAATTCCCAAAATAATCATAATAGCAGAGCTTCCACTTGCTTTATAGTAAGAAATTGGAATATATATAAGGGTTATATTGTGATAAATTATATTAATTTTCATTGGTAATCTATTGTCCACCTCAAATTGCATGCAAAATTTTTCTCAATTTCATAGATAAATTTCGTACGTCTGCCAGACTCAAAGGCGACTCAACTCATGAGCGAGCTATACTCCTTCCTTAATAATACCTGGCGCGAAAGAGCTTTATATGTTATTGACTTATTGTTCCGGACGAATTCGGAGAGGGAGGACGTGGATGTAGAAAGCGAAGTAATAGAGTTGTATGTGGAGTAGTTTATATTGTGAGTGAATCCTATGCTGTGGGAAAAAAAGAAGCTGAATGGACTTTGAATGAAAGTAGATGGAAGAAAGGTGAATAAGATCAGTGTGATGAATGGTAGTGACTGGGGTCACTAGACAGCGTTGTATTAGTTGCTTTGAATTGTCTTGCATTTTGCCACCCTGTTGTATGTGTGTTTTAAAAAGTCGTAACAAAGGCCCTAACTACAGAACTATAGCTCTAAAGTTTAAATTAAATTAGACTTGCACAATTATGGAATTAATCAGGATGTGAACGAGTGTACCTTAGATAATGAGTGAATAAGAAGAATGGATCTTGAATAAAATGGATGGAGGAACGATAGATGAGATGAGTGTGATGAATGGTATTAAAAGTATGATTAAGTTTGATTCATAAATGTCTATGAATGTAATGTGGGAGAGCTGGCTAGCCTTGTTGATGGATTAGAAAAAGAAAAACAATTGTGTTGGTTGCTTTGACTTGTCTTGAAGTTTACCACCCTGTTGTGTGTGTGTGTGTTTTTTTTAAGTAAGTTAAATGTTGTAACAAAGGCCTCAACTGCAGTTGTCTTTGAAGATTGTTAAGTTGAGCTTTTGGAAGTAGAGAACTGCAAGGAACTAGCTACTTCACTCTTGAAAGTAAAGGGTGGCATTCTACTCTAAAAGTACAATATTGAACTTAACTGAACACGTTGCCTCTGATTGCCTGACCGGTGTAAATCTTCACTTTGTATGCATAATCACTAGAAGGATATGAAAAAATTACAGAACCTAACCTAAGTGGTACACATACATATGTTAATCTGTTGCAGATTTTGAGCAAAACTTTTCTATTTTCTGGATAGTTGTATCCTCCTGCCAGCATGGGAATACAGGGACTTTCTCGTCTTATTGCGGATGTTGCTCCAGGTGCCATCAAGGAGAATGAAATTAAGAACTATTTTGGTGAGTATTAACAAATCTGATTTTCATGTTTTGTCTTGTTGTTGTTGGGTACTTTTAGCAATTTCTTGCTTTTATTTTTAGTGTATCATTGCTGAATTACCCATGAACAACTACTAATCAAATTATCTGATCAAAATATTTTCAAGTTTCACTTTACTAGCAGTATTATTGTTTGTTAAATGGCTTCTGTAAAAAGGAATTCTGTGTGCAAGGATACTAAAATGAATTTTACATTATAGATATGAGACAATTTATATTTGTCTTGTTACATTTTTTGACCAAGGCAATAAATTAGTTCATTCAAAGAATAATTTAGACTTGTTTTAACATGAATTAATCAATGCATAATGTTTCCCAAAACAATGTTGTGAGCAATGAATTGAACAGTGAATTACTGGTAACAAATTGTAAGTTCTAAATACTCCACAAAACAAAACCACTTGAGATAAAATTGATAGTAAGCTACTGTCAACAATGTCAGATTTCCCTTGTACTGATTATTTTCATTACGGATTGCAGTTCTTAATATTGATACAAATTTACCGGATGATCGGAATCGGATGATTAAGTGCACATGAACTTGAATTTTATTACAATGTTTATCTGCACTCCAACACATGCATCTCTGTAAATTAAATTGTTTAAATTATACACTTGACTTGTTCCTGTTAACCATGTTGCTATGTTATTTAAAAACAGGCAGTACCAATTTCAGGACCTATTGAGTCAATGTTATTTATAGTTTGTCTGTTTGAGATCTTTCCTTTGCAGTTTCAAAAATATGAGTGTGGCATCAGAGATGCAGCAAAATTTAGTTTGGAGAATTGATGCCAAACTGCAAAAATGTGTCCAGTTGAACCAGTGTTTTCATGTCTCTTAAATTATTGCTTTAACTCTACTCAAAGCTTTTTTTTCATGGAAGCTTTTTGACCTGACTCATTGTTCACTCATATAGATGCAGGCTCAAAAAAATCTTATTTTCCTGTCACTCAGAACAGAAAAATTGCTCTTTTTTGTTTGAATACACTAGAATTAGTTTTTTTTATCATTTTTTACTTGGGTATCTTTGATGCTGCCGTATTTTTCTGAAATTTTGTTAAGCTAAGTTAGGTGCTCCTCAAAAGCTTAAAATATGTACATTAATCAAGAACCTTGAACTGGTTACCTGTAATTCCTCAAAATAATGTTTGTATCAGTAAGATTGTGTTTATCTTGTTCACAGGTCGTAAGGTAGCCATTGATGCATCCATGAGCCTGTACCAGTTTCTCATTGCTGTCAGACAAGAAGGAAATGTCCTAACTTCTGCTGATGGGGAGACAACGAGGTAATGGTCTTCAATTTTACATAGTGATGAGACTGTTAACACGCCTCCGATTGCCTGACCGGTGTAAATCTTCACTTTGTACGCATAGTCACTAGAAGGATCTGAAAAAATTACAGAACCGAACCTAAGTGGTCCACGTACGTACCACTTCGGAGTCAACGTGTTAATCGGTATCGAATATCGGAGGTGTACCTAACATCGGCTTTGGAGTCCCAAATAATAAGCTCATTTTCGATCTCTAAAACGATTCTCTCTTAGTTGATGAGTGTATCAACTGGCCTATTTAATTGCTTTCACTGAAGAGGAACAACAGAAGTTTTGCCAGAATTAGTACCAAGATTCCAAACTTGTTACGTTTTCCCTTTACATGTTTTTTCATGTTCGGTACGACGCCTATATAATTCAGTAGAATTTTGTGTCATGGGCTAATTTGATACTTTTGCTGACTTTTCAAATATTTATTCATTGTATACGATTATATTATAGAATGCTCAACAATAAACATGAACGTAAACTTGTTCTGTGTATTAATTAAACAAGTTCAGTTTGTGTGTGTATAAACGCTGTATATTTTTGCAAGGTGGGAGAGCAGTGTCACCCAATGTAGTGTTTCATTATCTTTGTTAAATATGGTTGCAGGTTAATGCGAAAAAAAGAAAAATTGACTTTTGAAAATGCCTAGCTAGGTACCTAGTAATGCTAGTAATATCAAGTGGTTGAAAAAAATAAGCAGGTATCGGGAATCGCATTTCGATAAAATCTGAATCTTTAAAAAAAAAATTTGTTGTCGCATCATTAGTTTTACATTAGGCACTGGGCTCGTGTCAAATATACAGTTAAGCGTTTTTCATCATTAAATCTAATAATCAGACAATGTGTTTGTCCTCTGATCGGAAATAGAACTGTAATTATCGTACCATTTAAATCCATTTAGTAGTTAACTTGCCATATTTTCTAAATTAATGTTTTCCATTGTGAATATCTTTTTGTTATTTCCTTTTGGAACAAACCTTAAAATGCGGCGTCTCCCAGATTCGTATTTTTATGTATTCGACTTAATAGTTTTGTACTTTTTCAGTCATTTGATGGGATTTTTCTACCGGACAATCCGCATGGTGGAGAACGGCCTGAAGCCCGTGTATGTGTTTGACGGCAAGCCTCCTACCATGAAAGGCGGCGAGCTTGCTAAGCGTGCTGAACGCAGGGATGAAGCACAGAAAGAGCTTGCTAAGGCTGAGGAGTCAGGTAAGGTTTTTTCTTTAGCAGACCTGGCCACTGCATTTACTTCTTGGCCTAAGGGAAGGTTTGGCTAGGTTTAGGAGTGAGAAATTTGTTACTAAGATTTTCATTTTTGGTTGTAAAAATATTATCTACTTAATTGGAAATTGTTCGTATAAAGTATTACTTACCCAGACAAAGCATTTCTTGTGATATAATTGCGGACGTACTGGGATGTACCTGGATTAATTGAAATACACAAGTGCATCTTACGTATCAGTTGCGTCGGATATTCATCAAGGTAATGCCTTGGAACATCTTTTATTCATAATTTATGTCGAATGTCTTGACAAACGAACTTTCATAGAATAAATAAGTTTTCACCCTAGAACGGTAACCTTTTATTTCAGAAGCGTGGAAAGCTAGGGAGAAAATTACCCCAGGTTACCGTTCTAGGGTTAAGCGATGTTAAAGTTAGTGATATTATTTTCAGAGTTGGATCGAGTTATACAATCTTACCTCAATAGAATCTTCCATTTGGTATGTGAATTTCAATGTTTTGAAGCACTCAGCAATGCACTTAGCTGACAACATCCACACTCACTGCTGTCGATAAACTGAAATTAAAACAGTAAATAAACGAATGCTTCTGCGCGTCATTATCTGCTTATGTGATAACCAGGCAGATAAAAGTAATCTCTACTCAAATCTCTTACGTTGCCTTATCATGAATGCGCAGTGTAACGAAAGTCAAGTTGAGGGATGTCAACAAAAATTCTCGAAAATGATTTCTAAACTGCAGAATCTGAGCTAAGTACAAGTAGTCAAACTAATTAAGTTGGATAACATCGTTATGATGCCGTAGAAGCACATTAAAGTACCTCAAAAGCTGCAATGGCAGTATGCCAAGGGTCGGTTTTTGATAGACGAAAACGTTCCAAATCAAGAAAACGAACGTATGGTGCAGTGATTCCCAAAGTGGGCGCTACCACCCCATGGGTGGGCCCATCTTGGAAAGTTTTTTATACATAGCAAATTCATCTTTTCGATAATTTGCTATAAAATTTTAATATAATTAACCACTAGGGGGCGGCAAAATCTCAACGGGGGCGGTAGATAAAAAAGTTTGGGAACCACTGGTATGGTGCAAAATGATGTCTTCCTGAACAAATATCCGAGACTTTTCTTGCCTTAAAATGTTCACGTCAAGCACGCCAGTGTGAGCATGCGTTATCTGCCAACACATTGGAGACGTCTGAAAATCAACTCAATAAATATCGGACTGAACTGTCTTGTCTACTAAAAGTAAGCGAAAATGACGACTGTTAGTGAAGGTTAAATTGTGTATCTGTGTGAATGAGAAGCCAGCTAATTTGGTTGAAACAGATTTGTAAGCGGCTGTTGATTGTATGATGTGGGCTGGATTTGGGTAGAGTTCACTTGGCTCTGCCCTCATCGGGGAGTGTTGAGTGTAATGCCCTTTCGCCTATCTCTTATATCTGTAATTCTAATTCCTCTTTAGCTACTCATAACTCTTGAGACTGTGGACATGAAGTAGCTTTATGTATTTTTAACCTAAAATTTTACTGTCGGACGTCGTGAAAAATGTTACCGAGTATTACTGAATACTGCGTCAAAGAAAGATACAAGCTGCTACTTGTATTACAGACTACTTCATTTTTTTCTTAATATTTAATTCAACACAAGTGCATTTTTACATGATGCTCATTAGTCAGGTGGTCATTCTTTAGGAATAAGTTCTTTCCCTCGGTTGTACAGCAATATCTACATGAAAGATGAATACATGAGCTTGGTGTGCATTTCAGGGAACACTGAGGACATCGAGAAGTACAGCAGGCGACTGGTGAAGGTGACCAAGGAGCACGGACTGGAGGTGCAGAAGCTGCTGTCCCTTATGGGCATCCCTCACCTCACCGCCCCCTGTGAGGCTGAGGCTCAGTGTGCGGAGCTGGCCAAGGCAGGGAAGGTACGGTGTCTTCTTTTTGAGCGGTGTGTCCTTGCAGTTTCTTTTTATGAGCGATGTATCCTTGCAGTTTCTCCTTTTTGAGCGATGTATCCTTGCAATTTCTTCTTTTTCAGCGGTGTGTCCTTGCAGTTTCTCCTTTTTGAGCGATGTATCCTTGCAATTTCTTCTTTTTCAGCGGTGTGTCCTTGCAGTTTCTTCTTTTTGGGCGATCTATCCTTGCAGTTTCTTCATTTTGAACGATGTATCCTTGCAGTTTCTTCTTTTTGAGCGATGTATCCTTGCAGTTTCTTCTTTTTGAGCGGTGTGTCCTTGTATTTTCTTGTTTTTGAGCGGTGTCCCATTGTGGTTTCTTATTGCGAGATTCGTTGTAGTTTCTCTTTCTCACGAGATTCTTTGTGGTTTCTTTTTCTCGCAATTCCTGAGCGATATTGGGGTTTAGTTTATTGACAGGGCCTGTTTTCAAATTGATGGCTTAAGAATTTACGCTCCTTTGTGGTGACCCAAGCTACTCAGCGACTTAACCTAACCTAGCAACCCTGTTTAAAAAAACTTATTACGGAAACAGGCTGCTGTACATGTCGAGCCGGCGTTCGGATAATTGTCAGTTGGGTAAAATATTTTTGTCTATTTCTCTATTTTCTATTGGGGTGTTCCATGCAACTGACTTCTTGCGCGAGTGTCTTCGATACTCAATTTGACTGCTTCACTCTAATTTCCGTCTCATTACGGTAATAGCTGTAAGTTAAAACACTATCTGCTTGAAGGGTGTTAAAGTTAAACTTCCTTAGTAAACTACATGATCTTAATTAAGTGCCTCCTATTCTTGTAAAATAGTCTTTATGCTAACGTAATGATGCGTACAGGTGTACGCTGTTGCCACAGAGGACATGGACGCCCTCACGTTTGGGACGCCTGTGCTGCTACGTCATCTTACCTTCAGTGAGGCCAGGAAGATGCCCATTAAGGAGATCACTCTCTCCAAGGTGCTTGATGAGGCTGGACTTTCTCAAGATGAGGTAAGTCTTCGTTTATTTTGTATGATCACAGCTATGTTGGGTTAGTTTTTTCATCCTGAAAAAATGCAATGTGTATGTAAATGTTTGGTAGTTTGGAAAATAATGATCGATTCCAGAGCAAACGTTTTGTCCTGAAAAAATTAATACAAGTATGTTTTAATTAGTTAAAGTGTGATCCTTGAACAGCCATACATCTCTGCCATCGATCAACTAAATCATTTGTCTCGTTGATGATAATCATTCGGCTTTAATGCTAGAAAATTCTTGAACGGATATTCTGCCTCTGCTTTGTGTCTGTACGTTTTATTGTTTGAAAAAAGTGTCTAAATTTATGAAAATATGGTTGTCTGTGGATGCAAGATCCGGAGAATGCGGATATGGTAAAATCTCGTATCTTAAGTCTGTGAATTCCTGCAGCTTCATCCTAGCAACAAATGATTGTGGAGCAGAATTGGGCCCCGCTTATTCACCAGTGCAGGTCTCAATTTTCGCAAGTGAACATGCATTTATTCGAGTTGATTGCAAACCTCTGCTGTGATGCTCAGATAGCTTCCAGAAAGCTGTAATGGACAACACCAATTGCTTTCCATCAAACAGTCACTGTAATCTTTTGATGATGAAGCTTCGGTTATGGGAAATGTTTGGATGGCTCATCACAATGAAACCATTGGCCTGATCGTTTACTGGTCGTTAAAAAATCAGATTTTTGTACATTCGGTATAGAAAGAGACCAGATTGATTCGATCATTGATAGAGATCTGTAAAAGAGCATCGAACATTCTTCAAAATGCTGAGCATTTTTATTTATATTGATTTCATGTGGGACCCATTTATCGAACTTTTTGGTCATACCAATTTGCTTTAGATGGTCTGATATCGTTGAAATACTGACGGGATATTCCTGAGACTTTTCTCTGACTGTGCTGTGTGTTTTGTTCAACAACTGCTTTCATATGTTCATTGTCCTGAAACGGACAGTATTTCCCGACCTACCTAATAATACAGGGTGTCTCAAAAAAATGTACTCACCCTTTAACCGTTGCTAACATGCTGTCTTCTTTGTGTTGCAGGTGTGAGGTTCGAACCTTTGCGAACATGATTAAATGTGATTAAAGAATCATGTTCGCAAAGGTTTGAACCTCACACCTGCAACACAAAGAAGACAGCATGTTAGCAACGGTTAGGGGTGAGTACATTTTTTTGAGACACCCTGTAGATTCAGCATTCATTGATTCTAATTGAGTTGTTCTTAGAGTGGATGTCGTGGCACGGTGGTAAGCGGTGTCGGTTGTTTTGATATGCTCCTTAATTTTTTTCAGCTGTTTGAATGTTATTTTACGGTTGTATTCATGGTGTTTTTACTCCATTAAACTTGAAAGACACTATTTTGAAAAAGACACTTGGTGCCCCAAGGCTCTGCTGTACTCTTTCTTTATTTTATAATCATTTCTATACATCACCATTTCCATCCTTTTATCTTTTACCTTTATAGTCTGTTACAATTCTGTTTTTATTTACATTAAATTCAATGAAACCATCCAGTTTTTTTATCGTTATTCCTGTTGATATTAGAATGTGTGTTGAAATTCACATGACCTTGCAGTTCATCGACTTGTGCATTCTGCTCGGCTGTGACTACTGCGACAGCATTCGAGGCATCGGACCGAAACGCGCCATCGAGCTCATCCAGAAGAACCGGTCCATAGACAAGCTGCTCGAGGCCCTGGATACAAAGAAATACACGCCGCCCGCCGACTGGCCTTACGCTGATGCGCGTAGACTATTTAAAGAACCTGAAGTGAGCAGCGCTGCTGATATTGAAGTAAGTTAATTGACCTGTGTTTCTCCTGCTGTCTTCCTAGCATGTGGTGTCCTTGCTGAATTTTATAAATACGCGTCACATGTGTTTGATTCATTAGCTTCTTTGTCAATTATGAATTGTCGCTTTTGTAAAAAAAAAAAAAAATTTTAAATTTTAGTTTTCGGAGTACTTACATTCTCAGTTTTATTTGCTAGGTAAACAGCGTTTCAGAAATTATTAATGATTTTATTTAAGGTTCCTTTTATTTTTACCCTTGAATTGGAGTAAGAATAATCTAAGGATTACTCGAGTGTTTTAGACTTTCTGAACACACGATATTATCCTGTAAAAACTATTGCTAATGCTGTGGTGGGTAACAACAGACACCTCCTAGGAACACCTAATCCTGAATGCACAGTGACAAACGTGCTGTATATCAGTACAGAACTGCGTGACTGTGTTGATTTGAGCTTAACTATAAACTTAGTAACCGCCATGACAGTTTTTCTGGGAGGCGTGAATTTAGTTGGGGCGATGTTCTATTTGGTTGGTTGAGCAGTCATCAATTAGATTTATAGTTGCTCTACAGACATTTTTCCTCGTAAAATTTTCATGTACGTAAAAAGTTTTATTATGTGCATTTGTAGAGACCATTTAAGTATGTAGACCACGATTTCGTTCATGTATTTTACACTTTTTAGTACTACATATATTCCTCAGCTCAAGTGGAATGAACCCGACGAAGAGGCACTCGTTCAGTTCATGTGTGGTGAGAAAGGCTTCAATGAAGACAGAATTAGAAATGGCTGCAAGAAGCTCCACAAGGCCAAAAATACGGCCACTCAAGGCAGACTGGATAACTTCTTCAAGGTTCTAGCTCCTGCTACTAACGGCAAAAGAAAGGTGGGTTTTGCAGCCATTTTTGTATTTTTCAGTAGTCTGTGTTCGTAAGAGTGAACAAATGCCATGATGTGCCTGTTTTAGGCATGAACTCTAGTGAATTGGATTGCTTTAATAAGCTGACCAGCAATGTATCTAATAGTACCAGCTTTAACAAGCATGTAAGTCTCTCATATGTCGTGTGATTTGATTGTTGTTAGAGTTTCTTCTGTAGAACTTCCTTCGTCATGGTTATTTCTCCGATTTATTGGGAAAAAATATTTTACCCTTGCTTTGTTCATCAATACTTGATATATTGATGAATGAGACTTGAAATTTCTCATACCAACGCACATCAACAAAGACATCCCATATTCAACCTGAAGGTTTATTTTTGGATTTTGCGTACGTGCTGCAAATGTAACTTTGTACTTTCGGGCATATTTATCGTAGTTTTATTTTGGTACTTTCGAGTGTACTTCTGCGTCTTTAATTCTGAGTACTCTTACTAAAATGTTTTTATTTTTGCATGGACTTCAATTTGGTAATGGCGAGTCTATGTTTCAACCCGTGAATTTCTGTAGTTTAAGGATGATATTTCCCCGTGTGTTAACACTTTGGTCTCCATTCCAAGGCTCCTGAGAAGAATGGTCCTGCCAACAAGAAAGCCAAGGCTGGAGGAGGAAAGTTCAAGAGAGGAAAATAAAGCAAAACTCTACCATAATCTAAGTACCGTTTAAGTTTTACCTTTCATTAATCCCCAGTAATGAAAAAATGGTATTTTAAAGGGGATTAATATCAGTAGAGTAACACGTTCAAATGCAGATCGTAGAGATAAGGGCTCTTGTACTATGTCCTGAAAGTGCTGCTAAATAACTGTACTCTATTCTTGAGATCATTCCTGTACATGCACCGCATAAATATACTAACTGTCACGGTTAGTCTTGGTTGTCTAAGAACGAAACTAAAGAAGCCCTGTTCTCAAATATCTGCTTAGTGGCGTGGGAGCTACGCTGTATGTTTCTGTGACATAATTTGTACCTTGAAGCGTGGCTCTGTGTTTGACTGTTGCTTATTCATTCCTTATTGAAAGCTCCAATAAATCTGGGCACTAATGCATAACCTAATGCGGGTGGAGTAGTAATTTTAAACTCTAACATGTTTGAAAAATTTCTACACAATTCTTCATGTGATATTTTTAAACATATTTTTCACTGCTTAGGTTTGCTAAGCAATACCGACCAGCGTTGCACGTTGGCATAAGCTCAGTGTGTTGTTCCTGGGCCTCAATTTCATGTAAGCAAAACCTGTTGATGTTAAGCACAAGCACATTGGGTTGCTAGGGATGCAGCTCCTACATACAAGCGACAATTGCTCTAAAAATATTTTTCGTAGCAGTCTCTATTTCTATTCAATGATAGTAGTGTACATTGAGATTAAATGGAGCTATGTATTCGTATAGATCTGAGTTCTATTTCTGTGTGGAGGGAAAATTTCATTGATCAAAAAGTTTATTTTGTCCTGTAGTAATAAGATACCTTCAGTGTATATTTGTATGTCGACATATCCTCTTTTTTTATGGAAATAGGGTTTCTGTACATCGTTTCAAAGTTTTCCCCATTATTGTATTGTCATGTTGCGCTTCCTAAAAATTGCACACAATTTTTGCTAACATTTGAAATTATGAATATTTTTATCTTAGAACCCATTCACCCTACGGATTACATCATTACCTGACTACTACAGTGGGGCGGTACCTGTAAGTGTACATTCCAACAATAACTTTTAAATAATTTGTATGCTTAGTTCTTTGAGTCTTGTCTGTCGATCTGTTTTCCAAGTGATACAATGAAATCCTTGCTTCCACTTTCTCTGGGAAGATGCGCTGATGGATTTCCGTTCTGTGTATCTGAATCAAAATCCTTGACTCATTTTACCATGTGTAGTTAGAAAGGACTTGTGTAACTCGTTTTTTGTTACGGTGTCGCGCGAAGGTCGACATACAATGTAAGTTCTATTTGCCAGTCCGAAAATGGTAAGGTGTGACAGCAGCCACTGCTTGGAACTGCATAAGTAATTGTTGGCAGACAAGTAGATTTAACTCCGTGCACTTGCTCCCACTTTTATTTTGTGTAGACTTACCTCTTACACTCCATGCTTCCTTATCTCGGTCTACCTCTTGCACTTCCGATTCTATACTCTTTTAGTACTCCATTATCTTCTAATGTAGAAGTCAATCATGCTGGGCAACTTGCTCATTCGTCGCTACGCCTGTGGATTCTCTTCATTTCTACCTCGATTAAATCAAGTCTATCATATGAAATGCCTCACTCTGTCGTTCCTACTATTATTCTTGAGTTTCATAATACTAACTATCTTTCATTCTGAGAAACTTTTTTGCACGCATGCCAACGCTAGGAACTTACTACGCTCTCCGTAATAGCGATCTTGCTCTTTGCCTCATATGGCTCTCCATTCATTTACATACTTTGAAAGATTAAATACCCGTAACATGGAATATTTATTATCTCTCTATGTAACTACACCATTTGTTGATCAATCTCTTTCCTTAGACCCATTGCTTAATTTAATTCAAATGGCTGTTTTCTGATTGCTAACTTTCAAATTCTATCGCCAATCTTCGCAGTTGCTTATCGGCATTAGCTTTTGCTGCTGTGTTGTCCTTGATGATTGATCCACGTTGACAAATCGAAGACGTATACTAAAACTTTCAATTAATTTATTTTTAAATGAGATACACGTAATGAAAAATCGTGGCGGAAATACACAACTTTGTCTCCTATCCTCCTGCACCACAAATAAATACTGTATTCATTCCCGATGAAGTTACAAGGTATCATATTCGGATGGAAAGTTGTCTACGTGGAATTATTTTTTTCTTTTTGTCCATCGTGTTTCGCACGGGGGTTTGAAAAAACTTCACTCAGGTTTTAATGTAGTTTGCGTCCATTTTTTTTCACGAAATTTTTTTTAATATTTTGAAGTCGAACGAACTGATAGGCATAGTGTAGAAAAACTAATAACAGGTTTTCCAGTGTACTGAAGAACGTTAAAACATTTTTCAAAAGTCTGGACACGATTGAATAGTTCACTAAAAAAAAACGACTCAAAAATATACATTCGACGTTTCTCTTAAATTATTTACACCTTAAGAAGTTAACATAATTGAAAGATTTCTACGTACTGGCATTTACATATGAATGTCCCACTTCCTTCAACTCCAGCTGTGCGCCTGAAACTGACATTAAATTAAAACTCTTAACGAGGTTCTATCTTTCTTCTTTGTCTTAAGCACTGGAGACGCTTGTTCTGAAAAAATGGTATTGATAGAATCTCTACTGAGTTTTTTTTTACATCGTACTTGGGATTCCAGTTGCATTCTGTCAATTAGGGACAGATTAACAAAAACGAGCATACCGTTAAGTTAAGCTTAAATCGAACAAAGCAGCGTCTACATACGGTTATTAGAACTACAATATACAAGTTATCAATACAGGGATTCTATTGACCGTTCATCAAGTAGAGTCATAGAACTTCTGTGCCGGAGAATTCGGCGAGGTAGTGTCAGTCACGGGTACATTCATATGGTTAGTACTGCATACGTCACTAATGACAACGGCGTAGTGAACCATTTTTGTCGGTAAAAAGCCTTTGAAATGGTGCACCATGAAGCATAAATACTGACATAGCATAAATACTGTATGTATAAGAATATTGTGCATCATGAGCAGTTGGTAAACTTGCCTGACCCGCATAATAGCCTAGTTCACTACGCATGACATTATTGAATTCAGTTTTTTGGCTGTGATTTAGGAATCAACCTTTTATAACCTACTCATTAAAGGACGTCTCTTTTCATTCATGAAAATTATATGTCCGCGATCATTTTGATTCATGGGAAACAAAAGTACTAGTTCATATAGGTAGGCTTATGGAACATTACATCTCGATGGTTTTAAAAACTTACGATTTGATACTCGAACGCGATCTAGTAGGTCCTCTAGCTGTTGAATTTGACGGAGGTTTTATCGAGGAACTTTTTTCGTTTGATCTTCTCCGAAAGTCATGGCTGATCCTGGAGCGAGTTCTTGAAAGTCGAGGTGAACCCGATTGACGTGATCTCGATCCCTCTGATCCACGAGTATATTGTGGTAAATTCTCTTCTCGGACTGAAAAGTCGACAGTTTCTTCGTATCGACTCGGATTTTGTGACGCTATTTGTTCAGCAAATTTTTCATACCTGGCGTTGCCTTCTCGCTGCCTTTCCTCTCGCCTAGATAAATTGGGCACAAATTCACGTTCAAGCGCGTCTTTCCTGGCGTCATAGTTCGACTTTTTGTAGTATGGGTTGAAGCGAGGGTCAGCATTCAGGCTGAAAAAGAACAGTCGTTAATTCGATTGGATTTTATTGCAATTATGTTCATCAAACTAATTATTCAGATAAGCCTGCCCGTGCCCGCTATCTATGAAAACTAGTGATAGGACGATTTATCGGTATCGGAATATCAGAGGTTTTTATACATCGGCCTCCAAATCCCAACTTTTAAGGTTTTCGAGTCTTCAAACTCTTTCCTGTACTACATATATCGAACTCAATTTAACTGCCAGTAATGAGAAGTAGATTAAACTCAAGGTGTGCCAGAATTGGTACATAGGTACCAAATTTAGCACGTTTTCCCTTCAATAGATGCTTTTTATGTTTTTTACAACGCCAGTTTAGTTCAGTAGATTTTGGCACTTCATTAAACTTTAAATTTTCTCTGACCTTATACTGATTTATTCAGTAAATTAGGTGATTATACCTTCACATCAATAGAATGCTCAACAACATACGTTAACTTTTCTGTTGTGTGTTAAAAAAGTTCAATTTGTGTACATACGGCGGGAAAGCATGGCGAGATGATATAGCGTTTTACGAAAACATTTGTCAAGTATGGGTGCAGGTTAATGCAAACGAAGGTGAAAATGACATAAGATAGTACTTGCTAAGTAATGAGTTATCTGGGCACATAATGGAAGCAAGCAGAAATCTTATCGAAATCGTGGCATTTGGGTAGAATCGTTGCAAATTTTGTGAGCCACAAAAAACGATAGAATCCAAAATTACACGACCCACCGGTTAGGCATCCTTCTCTAGTAAATTGAATACTTATTTTATGAACACCATCGGATAATTCACCAGCCAAAAATTCTGTCGAGTGTAGCTTGTGTCGTTCAGGATTTTAATCCCCAGTTTATAAAACAGCTCACACACCAAGTTGATAGTTTATAGGATTTCTTGGAATATGTGCAAAAGCAATACGAGATCACAAGTTGATATTTTTACATTAAATCATGCGTTTGGTAGTTCAGACCTAAACAGATAAGCTACATTTTCCCTGAATTATTGCTCACTCGTAGAACTCAGTGGAGTCTTTGCAGTCGACTCTGTACCACCAATCGCAGCTGAACGTGACTTGGTTGAAGAGCGTGCCGTTGGAGCACAAGAAGGCAGCGCCCTGCTCACCATAGCGATCGTCGTGACACACATGGTAAGCCTGTAATACAACACATAAATAAAATTAGTAATGCAACGGGAAAATGCCTAGAAGTATTTTAATTAACAAATTATACGAATTTGTGTCGCAGAATGTCTTTGATTTCCTAAATTTTCTTAGGGGTGGATAAATACTGCAAGTAAGTTCGGAGAACAGTTTACAGATGCTTCATGTTGAAGCTGGTGAGAGAAGAGAATTTCAAATTAAATTTATTTGAACGGTAAAATATCATAGATTTTGTAACGCAAAAAATCTGGTTTGGGGCATATATGTTGAGAATCAGAGTGGACGAAGATGGATATTGTCTTCTGCATCTCAGAAATAGCCTGCATAGC
This sequence comes from Trinorchestia longiramus, assembly GCA_006783055.1. Lineage (NCBI taxonomy): Eukaryota > Metazoa > Arthropoda > Malacostraca > Amphipoda > Talitridae > Trinorchestia > Trinorchestia longiramus. Next base: position 778,507 of record VCRD01000020.1, read on the forward strand.
GCTTCTCGGAACAACATCAGTAAGCAGGTCCAACTATTTCGAGAAATTTATGCTAAAGTAATACAATAGCGCAGAAAAACTGGTCGAAAATAACCGCTTATTTCGCAAAAAATAATTGAAGTAAAACGAGGAAACAAAAAGCCCATAATACGATGTATTCTCAAGTCTTATTTAGAAAAATTGATATTTCGATTATTTTATACGTTCATTACTCATTATTGTTCACGTTTTGCAACATACTGGATTTTCAAGATGGGTTAACTTACTAGTGAGCAGCGTGTTGTCACTGTTAAACAGTATGCAAAAGAAATCTCCAGCTGAAGTTAGAAGGATGAGAGTATTTCTTGATAAATTCCACCCGACTATGAACATTATGACGGTTAGCAATGTGCTGAGCATATGCCACCGTGCACACTCTAAACAAGGGGCATTCAAGAGTGGCCTGAATATAATGAAACAATTAGTCGGTTAAAAATCATAAAAAACTCAGTTTCAAATGAACAACTTTCAATCAGTAAATGAATCAGGAAATTTTTTGAATTAATGCTATAGAGCTTCAAATTTAGCAATTTTTATTGAGGCTCTGGTAGCTTCGGTTTTCACCAAGTAAAATTATCACTCGGTATACCTGGACGACTTATTAACACGTTGACTCCGATTGCCTGATTGGTGTAAAACTTCGCTTTGTACGCATAGTCAATAGAAGGATCTGAAAAAATTACAGAACCTAACCTACGTGGTACACATACGTACCACTTCGGAGTCAACGTGTTAAATATAACTCATGTGATCTAAAAAACTACAATAAAATGAATTTATTTAGGTTTCACCTTTTTGATTCGCACTTGGTTTTTGTATAAAATTGTACTTGAACCGTTTGCTTCAAAAGTAGCTCAATAGAACAGCAAACTCTTACGCATCAGGTTCGCGTTACAAATCATTTGAATTTAGTACTTTAATATTTTCTCTTAAATTCACATAGATTTCATTCGGGCACTTTAATATAGAGCTTAATATTGTTTAAGCGAATAGAGCGCACTGGACGAGCAGTATGCAGATGGCGTATAGAGAAAAACGGACGAAATCCGGACGCCACTCAACATACCTGACAGTGTGCCTCAACGTTGGCGTAAATGCCCGGCCTGTGAGGCACTTTAGAGCATGAGAAGGACGTCCGTGGTACCTGAAAAATCATTTTCATGTCATCATTAAAAGTTCATTTCAAAGAGCACATGTTCTCAAAAAAAATAAAAGCTTAATTCTCTAAAATTGCTTTCACATAGGAAATTTAGGTAGAAATACTAAAGCAATAATGAAATTAGCTGGGGTGTTTTAAATTAATGGTTAGTAAGGATCAACTAATGATAAAATAGCATCATAGTGAACATCATTTTAGGTGTATTTGCATTTATTTAATCCCTTGATTAACAGTTTAGTTATTGAAATGCGGCGTGATGAACCCCATCGTGTCAAGCAATCTGTGGACATGGCAGGGGTACTGCGACGTACAGCATAGACGATACGAATTCTTTGATCACCCTGTACTTTAGAACTCTTTCTCCAAGACTGGGAAACATTTTTGACAGCATTATATTTTATGAAATCTTACTGTAACAAATTTTTAATAAATTGTCTGTACTGTGACTCTTCTTTAATCATGAGGAATATTCATTAAGCAGGAGTAAATAAGGTTTCGTGTTTTATAATTTTGAGTTGCGACTCTAATAATAATTGAATAATAAGAGCTGCATGTATATCAATATATTGAATCATGGAACTTGTGCAAAGCTCATATTCTCGTTGATCAAAAGAATTTTTTGCTGTTGGCTAACAAAAATACTATTAATCGATGCATCGAGAGGAGGTTTATATAGGAAGTTACAATCTAGTTCAAAATTTCAATCAAACACTAAGGAGTAGCTACGAAACTCTAAAGCTCAGCTTCAACTAACCTCGCTTAGAAGAGGATAATCTTTCCCTGGTATGCCAGGTATCCGGCCTGAATCTTTGAACGACTTTCCGGCCAGTGGTTTCTGTGGTGATGCCTCAGGTCTCCTAAGATGACCTTCCTTCTTATAATCGGGAGCGTAAACTGGCTTTAGTGGTTTTATTTCTTTCGGTTTTTGGCGAAAGTTTCGGTGAGTTTCGGGAGAATCAAAAGATGGTAAGTCATGATTGTATAAAAACTCATCATTTGATTCATAGCTGTATCGGTTCGGCTTATGAGACTGTCGTGAGTGTTCTGCCACGGAAGATACTTTGAAATCGTACGGCCCATTTGTTGATTTGTGGAACGCGCGCAATTGTTGTGCATCTTGGTTATAAGGATCAGGTTTCGTCTGTGTGATTTGGGCATTGTGGATGAATTCGTTGTCACTATCATCTTCATAGCCGGTAAATTCGTCTCTAAATTGCGTGTAGTCGAACGGCTGAGAAAAACGGTGCTTCGAGTTAGGTTTGTGATTTGTATCGCGTACGTCATTTTCCTTACGCGATCCATCATAATATTCGTTTGAAGTGTACTGATGTTCAAGTTTCACTTGTTTAAGAGGAGTATATCCCTGAGACTGAAAACCTTCAGGATTTTCAAAAGATCTGAGGTTATCGTCAGGAGAATAGGTATCGAGAAGTGAATCTATCTGTTCTTGAGTCGTCAATAGGGAATGATATAATTTTCCTGGTGTCATGTGTTTCCCGTAAGGATTTGCTGTTGCTAAAAAAGATGGTTTTTGTGATTCTGCAGAGGACGCTAACGGATTGAAAGACTGATGCTGGGGCTCAAAAGAATGAAATGGCTTTCGAGACAACTTTACAGGACCATTTGGCCTGTTCGTATCCAAAAGAGAAGAATATGGTGATTGGGTCGTGAATAAAGAGTCAATCAACTTGAGAGGCGCAGAAGTATTTTGCTTCGTAGGTGAAGATACAGAAGGGTCATGAGGCTCGAAGAACCTGAGTGAAGAGTCTTGTAATTTAGCTGATGAAAATATTGATCTTGGATTTTTTGGACGTTGAAAGGAAGACTCATGGCCTGTCTGAGGTCTCAAAAAATCGCCATGGCCTTCGAAATCTGAGGTGTGTTTGTTTAGTTTCCCTGCGTTTTGAGCTTGGACTGAATCAAAATACAAAGGTGAATGAGGTTTGGCCTCTGAAGTTTGCGTTTGATGAACGCCTACATCTGTATTTGTTGAAAAGTAAGCTATGTCAGACTCTTTGAAAAGCTTCTGATTAGTCTTTAAAGGGTCTGCAACCTTGTTGAATGTGGGAGTATAGACTGGTGGCGTATATTTACTTTTGTCTTCAAGAATATGATGCGTCGTTTTGATTGGGAGTACTGAACTCTCGACACGTGGGTGTAATTTTTCATTGTCTTTCAAAAGTCTAATTGAAGAAGTCAGAGGCAGCACAGAAGTGTTTTCCTCAGCATCTACAAGGTAAGGACCTTCTAAAATTTGATAAGAAGTCGTTTCAGGTTGAGCAGAAGACAAATGTGGAGGCTTCGTGTCGGCTCTAGAGCGAACACTTGGACCGTCTTGAGCGCTACGGGGCAGAATACCAGACTGTGATGGCAAGTTGGGGAAGGTAGACCCGGAAGAGAAACTTTTGGGAGGATGAACTACTCGTCCGAAGAAGGGTTCACTGTTGCGTAGAGCAGGTTGACTGTTTAGTTGGGCTGGTTGACTGTTGAGCAGGGCAGGTTGACTGTTGAGTAGGGCTGGTTGACTGTTGCGTAGGGCTGCTTGACTGTTGAGCAGGGCTGGTGGACTGTTGAGTAGGGCTGGTTGACTGGACTGTCTGGAAAACTGAGCTCCAGGCTGTAAAAAAACAAGATTTAGGAATTGGATTTAATTTATTAGAAGAATATCCGATGTTGGGGCTGAAATCCTCAGCATTAACGGCAATATCAGTTTAGGAACATATGAACACTACACTCAATCATACATGTCGGACCGGCATAAAGACGCGAGTGAGTGTCTTGCTTATATGTTCTTGTACATCTAAATTTAAAGCAAATTCATCTTATTCTAGCTTCTCTATACTAGTCATTAATCTTGACCAAATGGCAGAAATATGCAATTTAAATATACATTGAACAGGAATTCTACCGGAGCAAGGGGCTAAATTGTTCACGGACGTAATTTTTTTTAAACTTGTTTCTTCCTGAATTTATGTTACACAAAGGAACCTACTCGAAAGACGCCTTCATAAAATGTTGCGCTGGAACTTTGAACTCGACTTTTATAAATCGAAGCTGGAGAATCCGTTACTCACATGAATGTTGTTCCTCTGCAGACTTCTTAAATACATGTCTGTGTGTATGTCAAAGCTGCGAGGGGCAGTCACTGTCAGTTCCAATGGATGCAGGAAGCGGTATGGGATAGTACGCGATCTCTGAAAGTCCATCCACACAGTCATTGTCATTACATAATAGTAGTCGTAGTAGAACGAGTCACTTATAGTCATTAGTCGTTCCTGGTCAATTAAAATAATATTCATTATTTTCAGTAATCTTGCATTTTGTAGTAGTGTATAAATCGATTTCAAAGCAGTATCAGCAAACCTTGCAGCCAGTTTGTGCCCCAAAAAGTGGAGAAAAAGAAAACAATGCGTCAGTATTTTCCATCAAAAAAAATTCTCTGTATTGAGCAATCAATGAACCAAGAAAATTGAAGTAAAATTAGAGATTTCAATGAAAGCCGGAGCGAAGATTATCATTGCAAATGAATGTGGAGCAGCTGAATTATTAATTATAATTATTTAAAGGAAAGCAGATGCGCATTAATCTGTCAACATTAATTGAAGGGTGGACAGCACTAGTGGACTACTGGACTGGATCGTAATCGCCTCTGTCAGCGCTGTGTTAGAGACAGCACGGGAGTGGACTACTTGCATTTTTAACTGGTAAATATATTATATTTACCACGGGAAAAAATGCAAGTAGTCCACTAGTGCTGTCCACCCTTCAATTGTCAGTTGCACGTACTGTCAAGCCAGTGATTATCAGCTGCACGTACTATCAAGCCAGTGATTGTCAGCTGCACTTACTATCAAGCCAGCGATAGTCAAATCCATGTACCAGTTAATTACCAATCGGCTATACGTATATTCAGTATAGTGTTGAGATGTAAAAAGACTGATAACTTATGAATGTAAAAAGCATCACAATTATAACTTTTAAATAGATTTTTACGAGGCTATTCAAATGAACCTTCAATCAGTTGTTAACGTATTTCCCTCGCTGAAATAAGGCTTTGGTATGAGGTAGTGTTGCACGGTCCCGCGTGCTCCCTCTTCATTTTTGTTTGGGTGGCAGTGAGAGTTGATTTTAAATGGACGTACTTTAGAGTTCATATTTCTCTGGAAACTACAAAAATTATACTTAAACTAAGACAATACAAATATTTTTATGGATGCACTAATTTCCATTGAGGGTTAAATTCTACCAATTAAAAGAAAAGTATTACAACGTGCACGGCACGCAATTAAAAATAAATCTTCAGTTATGGATTCATAAAGTGTTATTATAAACAAGTAACATGTTTCAAGTGAAGGAGTTGTGCAAATCTAGTACGAGGAAGACCGAATCCAAGGAAAAATCTTTCTCTTATGACGATGAAAAGAACAAGGAAAAAGATTCGTTTACGGAAATTGGGAGACCACTCTGCGTTCCAGAGTGAAAACTGAGTGTCAGAGGCGTCACCTAATTTCGTCACTTCTCAGTTTTACAATAACCGGAACCGTTTAGCTTCCCTCAGCCAGCGATGAAGTATTACAGCTACAATTACTGTAGTACGGAACGCATACGGAGCTTTCGCACGCAGCAGTAACGAAATTATATAATCAACTATGTACGCTCACACTAAATGCGTAGGAGCCTCGAGAATGAAAACAACATTTCCTCTTTTAAAGTCTGATTGGAATTTTTCGAATAGATAGGGCCTTTTGTGCGAATATAATTATGATCAAATCATCAATTTATGACGGTCAAATTACTACCAAATGAAGTATAATGCTGGGCCATCATTTCTGAATTGTAACATGTAAACAATATTAGGTTGCTACGCATGAAACACCTTATTTGAATGATGAACAGTGGAATGTTTCACAAGTGTTACAAAACAGTTTCATTTAATCAAAATATGATCCACGTTCATTCACCACTTTTCTCCAAAGTATCTCTAAGTCCCTTTTAAAGGAATTATCATCCTTTGTTGGGACAAACTGCACGCATGTTTTAATCCTTTCTTCTCCATTTAAGAATTTTTTTTTGCGTATAAAAAGATCAAAGCACTTAAATATGTTATAATCAGGAAAGATATCTGAATAATAGAAAGGATGTTACAAAATTTTATAACTCAAGTTTTGCAACTTTTGGAGCGGAGTGTGAGGACGTGCATCGTCATAGAGCAAAATTGTGCCATCTCTATTCACTGGTCTGAGTTGCTTCTTTCTCATATTGAAATCCATTCAACTAAATTTCTGACAACATGATGCTGCTGCAATCGTTTCACCTTGATGCAAAAAAGAATGAGACAAAGACTGAAAATACAAAGCATGCAAGAAAATGGTTAAACATTGCAGACATACTCGACAACAGATTATTTCAGTATAATACCATTCACAAGTTCAAAATAAATTTAACGTATAATTTAAGACCAAAATCAACTTTCTATTTAACACATCATACAGAATTCAGCATTGAGCATCACTAGTATTTCTAGTACTGACTAATCGAAAATTAGGATATGGTGAAAACTGTAGTTTATTCTGCTAATACATTTTCCCTTCGGTGGTTCTCAGTTATCACAAATGCCCAGAATATGAAAGTAATTTTAAATGTTGGAATATTCTTATGCTTGACATTAGAACTTAGAACTTAAGTAGTAGAAATAAATAGCTCATCAATCAAAGGTTCGTCTTCAATAATATTTCTGTTTACTTCTTATGGTAATTGTTTGAGGAAGCAGCGGAAGGCATGGACGAGGAACAAACAGTTGAGAAGTCCTATGCTAGACTGTGCCTGATAATGACCCACGCCACAACACTGAAAGATGTTTCCACATGACGGTCTGTTGGTACCGTAAGCCTAAGAAACTCCGCTTTCTCGGTTTCACTTCAAAAGCAGCGTGTCTGCCTACAGTCGATTTCTCGAGTTACGTTTAATCTACGTCACGCACAGGACAGGCAGATGGTCAAGATGCTCATGAAGCCTGGCAGATGGTGCAGCCTTAATAATCAGTTCACTTGGAAAGCACATCGAGTAGTCAGACCTTTACAATCATATACACAGTAATGTGCACTTCTTCGTAAATTTGAGCCTTTTAGTCCCAATATACTTCTTCCCGGCAGTTATTGGTAAAGCGACGGTCAAAATCTCACTTTCAGTAAATTACCTCCCAGATATACGTATGTATTATACTTCATCTGCCGCGCTTTTAGATAAAGATGAAGTCCCGATTACGAAAAGCTATTTCTATATTTAGCATATCTTGATCCATGCCACCTGACTAAAGTTTTTAGTAGTGAAGCTAAAAAGTTTTTCTCGTCAGCACGGTTTTCGAAAGAAAATAGTTGAAAACGATTTCAAAGTGCAATAATCACTTGAACGTAAAAATATGACGACAGTGTTTCTAAGTCTCAAGTGAATATTCGAGTGTATCATTAAAATATTAGCCTAGTACTTAACACCGAGACAATAAAAATAGTATAGGAGTAAAGTGCTGGTATAATTGAAGTTGTGTACATCAGCATTAATGAGAGTTTCTATAAAGCATCGTCTATGTATAAGCATTTTACTAACATGCGGTTGTTTATAATAGCAGCGAGTTGACACGAGTGTCAGTAGTATGGACGCTCCACCTTTGTGAATGAAATGGCACTTTACTAGCGTTTAAATCAGGAAGTGTGACATTTGTAAGTTGCAAATTCTTTTTTAATTATTTGTTGGGTCAGAAGTTGTTCGAAAAGAACCTTATTACTCGATCATTTAAAAAATTTCAATTTTTAAATGTCATGTCCTGGTATACGAGTCTACTTATAAAGGGGATTTCACGAGCAATGATGTTCTTAAACGCATTTCTGAACAATTTTCGGCTTAAACCTAGTTTTTTCCTTATCATACTGTTTTATTTTTCAATGTGGCATCCTGATCAAGCTAGAGATGGTATCGTAAAATAAAATACCTAACATAAGCTTTTTAGAATATTCCTGCGATTCTATCATATTAGCGAGAGCTTAATACAAGTTACTCGTAGCAAATAGTCATACTCCGGAAAATGAATATTGAATTCTTGTACGAAGGTTATAAACTCCTATCACCACACCCACGTTTTTCATTAATTTTCTTGGCCGGTTAACAAATGAGAATTTAAATGCTCTTGAAAGCATTGATAAATAGTTATGTAAAGAAGTTGTAGCCGCGTATCTGTTCGGAAAGTATTTTAACAGCGACGAGTCGTATTTCAATGAGGCGAAATATCGAGGCGTGAAGTAGAAATCGAAAGCGTAGAAGACGCTCGTGTAGGAGGTTGGTTGCATGGAACGCCTTTTCTTTATCAAAGGGAAATAAAATAGGGAAGGTATGTCCTATTTAGCAACAATATAAACCCACCACAGCGTCTTGCAACAAGAGTTGCTAGCTACAAGATGAATACCAAAAGATACCACCAGGAGTTCATTCCGCTAGGTACACTGTATACTGACGAGGACAGGCATCCTCCCTCCGTCTGTGAAGCAAACGCATCCTACATTGAAGTGTTACATGCATAAACTATGCAATTAATTTTTTACCAGTTTTCATACCGACTATGTCGACGTAGCAAATTATTCAGCAGATCTTGAAGTTGTACTTCAATTGAAACGCCGGCTTCAGAAAACATGGAACTCAACAAATTTCAGTCAGATTTGAACAGAGAAAATCACGATGGGTAAAAAGCCATCGTTTCAGAAAGTTAACACGTTGACTCCGAAGTGGTACGTAGGGCTATGTGTACCACTTAGGTTAGGTTCTGTAATTTTTTCAGATCCTTCTAGTGACTATGCGTACAAAGTGAAGTTTTACACCAATCAGGCAATCGGAGGCAACGTGTTAAGTACTAAAGGTGATACATAGTAGCTTATTAAATGAAGCACATACATACGTCAACTACTTACATTCTTCCTCTTCTCCGCGCCTGCCGTGCTGCTGACGGTGGTCGTGCACACCACTAGGAGGATCATGAGAAGGATGAATTGACGCCTCATGTCGGCACCTCCGTGACCTGGTCCACATAAATGAATCGTGTTCATTTCGAATTAGCAAAAGAATGTATGCGTACTGCTGTCCTTTAGCAGAAAATCTGGTAGTTATTACTTTTCCATAGTATTCAAACAAAAATTTTACCATCATCGCATTACTCAAAAAAATATTTTGCAGATATTTTTGATTGACAAGTGACTCAAGGTGCCTTTTTTGTCACCATGCTGCGTGTGCTATTTTGGTGTAGTTGGTAGTTAGTTGAAATGTTTAGTTTTGGGAGAAATTGTAACTATTGCGCAACGTTTGAAAAAGCATTGACCGTTTAATACACTTCATCGTGAGCACTTGTTAAAAATGAGTCATGGCTTAAAAAGGTAACTAAATTTACTCTTAGCAAAATGGGTTGCTTAACATAAAGTGAAAAAGTAGCGTGACGTTAAAGATGGTTTTATGTAAAGAGACGGAGCAGATGGCCGAAACTCTCAACAACCTACATAGCGCTCACAGCAAACAAATGAAGAAAAAATTCATAAAGTACCTTCAAAGTGAAACGTGTTTACTCGGCAAGAATAAGTCGTTTCAATCTCTCAACTACCATTGTTATAGTTTCAATTGAACCCTAAATGTAAATTGTACCATAAAAGTTATTTTATTATAACCTCAATTATTCTTATCTCCAGCGAAGATTGAGAAGTAAATAGAGTCCACTGAATGATGATCCGTGCATTTATCGAGATCTGTGAAAGTCCCTGAATGCACATATCCTTTCTCCTAGTGCACTCGTTGACACGGTAACTTATCATGAGCTGCCCAGTTGCCGCTCTGTCTTTTAAATCAGACGACGCTTATGGGCTGGTAGGCCGACAAAATGTGCGTCTCTGAATAGAAAAAGCCTCTATGAACCGTTTCTTTTCCTGTATGAACTATCAACAAGTACTCAATTCATGTATGAATCGATGCGGTTCTATTCATAGGTCGTCTTTGTTCTCCACACAACCAAGTCTAGTTTGCGCTTTGACAGTGTATGATACACTTCAAATTATTTAGAAGAACTGTAGAATGACGACGATTGAAACTTATGATTTTAAAAACTTTTAGTACGAAAAAATCTCACCCGTACAGGAAAATTTAAGAATTTGATTTCTTTACAAGGAAACTAAATATGCTACAACGAATACCCAGGAAAATCTATTTATGTACAGTTAAACCCCGATCTAACGGACCCCGATGCAACGAATTTTGGATGCAACGTTATGTTGTCGCACCCTGATTTTGTTCACAAATCTTAAAAATTATACCAAAATTCATGTAACCTAGGTTCAAGTACAGTTGAACCTCAATTTAACTGACCAATAGGGGGGAAAGGATGTCCGTTAAATTGAGGTTCAACTGTACCAAAATATCAGTCGTATTTCCGCGCAAAAATCCTCCCTGAGAAATATTACTGCTACTGCTAAATAAAACTTGAAGAGTTAAGGAAATGAAAAAAACCACTAATGTATAATAGAAGTTACAAGTGAGCTACGGATTAGTGGGTTAGTATCAAGGTGTACACAAGACTTTCAGATGATCTCGTTCAATTGATCCAATTTAGGAAAAATTCAATGACTGACAAAAGATAGAATCATATTCTAACATACATACACCTGAAGCTCCTGCCCTGCCGTTAGGGGCTTCTCAGAAGCACAAAGTACCAGAAAATAGTTGCAAAAAAACGTCCCAACTAAGAAAATAAATTCTCATTTTGTAGTATTCGGAAGTTTAGATCATTACTGTTGCAATGCTTGAAGATAAAACATTCGTTAATCTCAAGCGATACAACAAATTGAAAAAAATTACTCAAATATGCCAATGGTCGCACACCATGTGATTTATATTGATTCTGACATCGAACTCTTAACCAAACACCATGTAATTGACACCTGGATCATATATAAACTTTGGCTAGTAACTTTCATTCAAACCCACATAGATGCAACCGAGCAGTTCTCGCAAAATAAATCTCGATGAAGAAGAAAATAACGTAATCGTACGGTGTGAAGGTGAGGCATATTTCTTTATTGTAGTAGCAAATACGAGTACGTGGACGAGTCTTGCGACTTGGTAAACATTTGAAGAGACTTCCGCAGGCAGCTCTTCTTCTCCACTAGGGTACAAAAAGGTAGCCTCTGAATAGGAGCCTTACAAGCGCCAGACCGCAAACTGCCAACAAATCTCAGGCACTGAAGTTCAGAGGAACAAAAGAGGCCTGAGGACTGTCCTTTAGAGAGTGTCCGTCTATTTTTTACGGCATTAAATAACGTTACTTTTCACTTCTCCAGCTGCTGGCAATGCAATGAGCTTTCCTCTACAGATCACATTCAGCAGCGTAGCTTTCTCGTACTTCAGCCTGGATTTCTTATGTTTTTGTACAATCTCATAACAGTTCAACAAAAAGATCTTTTTATGTAATTTGTCCAGAAGTCGTGGTAACTCTTCATAAAACAATGCCCTGCAGGACTACGATAGTTTTTGTGTAACCATTTTTGCTTATATATTTGTAATTTTAACAATTAATTTTTCTAGATTCGACGACTCAAATGGAACATGAATTTAAAAAAGCATGCTTGAATCAAAGTGTGACAAACATTTATTGACTAATAATATGATAGTGAGCAAATTGTTTCGCACAAAATCTATACTTCCAATGATCATTGTTCGACACGGCAGTTATTAAATTTTATGGTATTATTTCCAAACAAAAATGATAATTTATGTTTTATTTATTTATACTTTAATTCCTATTCATGAGAGCAGCATACAACTAAGCCTAAGTAAAACTACTAAGTCGAGACTCTGTTCTGCTTGAATGCACATTTGCCTAAGGCCTACGTAAGTTAGTACCTTCATTTATTTGTACTATCAAGAGTTCCTGTGAAGTACGTTAAACAGTTAATCATAATTTTTAAAAACAACTGTGTGAAATCATGTCGAGAAAAAGAACTCTCGAATTGAATGTGTATTGAAAATACGCATTGACGTACATTTCTTTTTACTCGTACATTCTGCAGCTCTTTTTAGTTATGAAGTTAGTAGATATGAAGCTTTGTTGTCTGAGTAGAGCAGCTCATGTGTTCATTATTATCAGGTCGCAATTTTCAGAGTACTTCTCTATAACTCATCGGAAGAAAGGAATTTCGATTCGAGAGTTAAATAATCTTATTTACGATTCAAATGTTACCATTTACAAACCTATCATTTGCAAACTGAGGGAAGCAGTTATTCCCAAACATCTTCAGACATATCGCATCTGACGCTCCAGAACCTTTGATAGAGAACATTCAAACAGCGTCAGCACAGTTGATGAAGTACTATTCCTGCAGTTTCAACTTTTTAACGAGTTATTCAAGCAGCTTCAAGATTTTTAGTAAAATATGCAGGCTACTTCATGACTTTTACTAAAATATTCATGCTACTTCATGATTATTACTAAAATATTCATGCTACTTCATGATTATTACTAAAATATTCATGCTACTTCATGATTATTACTAAAATATTCATGCTACTTCATGATTATTACTAAAATATTCATGCTACTTCATGATTATTACTAAAATATTCATGCTACTTCAAAAAACATCTATCTTCACAAGCACAAAACACACTTCACCCCCCACCAGCATGCTAGTCTCTCACCCCACCAGCATGCTAGTCTCCCCCACCAGCATGCTAGTCTCACCCCACCACCACCATACTAGTCTCACCCCCAAAACTGTCAGTCGCCGGAGTCGTTCATCTCAACCGGAGCGTCTATCAGCGTTAGATGACCTACTCAGCTCACAATGTCTGGCATCAGCACCACTGACCTCAATTCATAAAATGCCACCAACTCGAATGCCTACATCAATTTTTTGGTGATGAAAGAAATTTATCAAACAAGTTCTATTTTCAAACAAAAGCAAAAGCGGTATAATTTTTTTCATGCGAGACAAAAGTAATGAGCTTCTTTAGATTCCTTAGGTATGAATTCAAAATTGTGTTTAGTCAACATTTGTTATTTATGAACACATTGTAAAGTTCATCATACAGTTCATTACGTATGACTGTACAGTTCATACCACCCAAAAAATGCTGAATTTATGACCTATAAAATTCAGTGTAAATTATGATAAAAATTATGATCCATGACTTCAATTTCGGGCTTTCATACCCACAGGAATATTTTTACCATTTAGTGTCGTCATTTTCAGCCGAAGAAAAGTCAATTACCCTAAATACCTTTTCAATTATCTCAAGCGTGAACGCTTCCTTCAAAACCTGTAACGTATACATGTATCATCACTCTTATTTCTCCAAAAATAGCAACCGTATTTCGTTATATTTCGATTTATTTTTCTTGAAACAAACGTTGTGAGACAATACTTTCAGAACAAAAAGTAGGCCAGTTCAATTGGAACGTTAATCTGTTGGCGAAATTTGGGTACAAGCAGTGAATAAAAGTACAACGTCAGCTATGCGAAGCCTGTGGAGAAGGTGCAGTTAGTGAAGTAAGTTAACTGGGACCCACCCTGCAGGGTGACGTTCCTTTTGAAGCTTCTGCTTTCTCCACGCATGAAAAATGACTAATGACGCTCTTATATGACATCAGATGACGTGATCTATGATAAGGAAACTGGTAAACTACTCGTACTTAATGAAGCTCAAGGGTAAGAAATGTTTAAATTATAAAGGAAGATGGAATGTACTTCTTTAATTGCATATTTTAAGAGCCTGTTTTCGGTTAAGTTTGAAATTAATCTCCGTATTGCTGAGACAAGCGCGCTTCAACTGTTAATGTATTCTTATTGGTAGTTGAAAAGAAAAGTTTCTAATTTTACAACTGATCATTAACCAACTTGAAAGCAAGGGAAAACGCTAACAAAAACGTACCTGTCCTCAATATTTTTTTTACTTGCTTTTCAGCAAGTAGTTCTGAATAAGATAGTTTTTCCTACTCCTTTCAGGTTCTTGGCTAACAATGAGCCGATCATTACAACGTTTAAAAGCAATTTTGAAATTTCTCTTTTCCATGACCGACAATTTTAACTTTCTGCTCTCCCAGACTGACATCCCTATTCGTACCTACTGTTCGTTATCAGCATGAATCATTTTTTCTATACTCGTACGTTCTAAGAACTTGCTTCACATTCTCAAACACTACTTAGACTCATGGCTCCTAAGATAAAAAATATTCAACAGAACATACCAGTGACTCTTGACACCATCATTTACAATTGTTTGGAGTGAATAAGGAAAAGAAAAAAGAATTAAATGAAACTGATCGAGCATCCAAGAATTTTCTGCAAACTTAAAGCGATCAGCGTGCCAAGTTTGCAACCCAGTTAAAGACGATATCTTCTCTGAACTACACACTTTATGCTCCATGGAAACGAGCTGTCGTCAAAGCTGAAATGATAAATAACCGATTACTAGTTTTCACATGAATTTTGTGGCCATTGAAAGATAATAGTCAATGTAATAATCATATCAAAATTTTTGCTGGGGGTTGAGCTTTCTTTTAGTATCGAACTCGGTTGCGAATGTGCAACCTTAGATGACCATGTCTCATCTGCCTCGAGTGCACGTTGCCAAACTTGTGACTACAAAATAAGATTCTAAAAATTACTGAAAATCCTTCGATTCTATAGAATTTTGTCAACGACTCGATGCATAGTCAAATGAACTTCTGCATATTCCCTTTCACGCAATCATGTTATTTTAAGCAATCATATTCGAAAGTTTTGTGAGACATCAGTCGTTTCGTACAAATCGAAACTCTGAACTGATCGATCCCAAGTCAGGAATATAACACTATGGCCATGATAACTCTAAAAACATTACAATGGTGAGCCACCAGTTCTCCAGAATTGGCCAAATTTGCCATTTTTGATATTTTAACATACTGGTCCTACATCATGGTCTGTGATGTGACATCTTAATTAGACCTTAGCTTCCCTAGGGCTAGTTAGTAAAAATATTTTCCATGTTCACATAGCTCTTCAATATATTTAGACAACTTTTGATATTGTTAAAATAAATGATTTACATGGATTCTAATGAAAATATACCGCATTCAGAATGATTTAATCATTGGGTCTCCAGACAGCGCCAAACCCACACCATGTTACGAACAGCGCTTCTCTACTTACAAGTCTCATTAATTTAGAGCATAAGCTGTCCAGAAAATAGAACAATGAGATTTGACAAACTTTAAGCAGAGATGTAGTGTTGACGTCTCTCCCCATCCTAGGGAATTAAATATCTGTATTTTCAAACATTCATTGTTCGGTTAAACAGTACGAGACGTAATTCACTGTTGAACATTCAATGGGAAGCGATATCGAGGATTGAACATTGCGTAACCCTAGTTGCCCTTTTAAAAGATGATTTAAATTCATTTACCTTCACACGATTTCACCGCCGTATTAGCACTGAAAGAGGCTGGCGTTTTACTTTTCAAACTCAGAATTTGAAGGTTCAGGTCTCTGTGTTTCTTGCTGCCTGGGTCACCCCCGAGTCCTAGTGCTGACTCAGCTCTGGACAACTTGTTCAAAATGCTAGAAACCTTTCTCAGGGAGATCCCAAAAACCAATGAACAGACTCCTCACCTAACTATGGTGAAATTCTATGGCTTACCAATTCTTTTTTCCATATAATTATGAAAAAATTCGTATGAATAAAGTGAGTCGCACATCTGAGAGAAACGAAAAATGAGTTGAAGCCCAGGAAAATATCACATACAACACGCATGATATTACTGGGATGAAATCTCGTTAAGCATAACAAACCCAATATTTTTCCCCACCTAACCAGACCTGCAGTCCCTATATATTTTAGATATATTAAAAATTTTATCCTATTTACTATATTATCTTTCGATATGGGATATTAGATATATTAAAAATTCAATTATATGCATATTATCTTCTGATATTGGATTATACATAGCATGACAAAATAACCGAACCCGCTACGGTGAAGGGTTCTGGTTAGCTAACCTTAGTCACACCACGAGAATGATAGAACAATCTTTACATGAGCTCGAAAAAATTTCAATCCAGTATAACTTCATACTAATACCCCCTGCAGCTGCCCGCAACTCATGCAGCGACGGTCTAAATAGGGCAACGTTAACCTGCAGGGCGTGAAATACGGACAAATTATCTAGCACTGACTCTAAACTCTCTTATTTTCTGATGTCCCCGGAAATTTACGAACGAGAACCGTTCAAAATTACGCGACGTACGCTTGGTGTGGTAGTGTGCGACAGCCATAGCTGGTAAAGCTTGTGTAGTCGAGTGGTCTGCGGCCCGTGTTCTGTATCGGGTCTCTGCTTGTGCAGAAAGACTGCGGGTTCGAAACCCGGCAATGAATACGAGCTGTTTCTCGTTTCACGCCGT
This sequence comes from Trinorchestia longiramus, assembly GCA_006783055.1. NCBI lineage: Eukaryota > Metazoa > Arthropoda > Malacostraca > Amphipoda > Talitridae > Trinorchestia > Trinorchestia longiramus. The sequence continues at coordinate 795,166 of VCRD01000020.1, forward strand.
GAGCTCGCACTTATCGGTAAGCCCTCAACTCCCCGCCCATGGACACATCCCAGGATCGTCGCATGGAGCTCACCATCACCCTTACTCTAAGAATGTTAACCTTAAGAATTTGAAAAACCAATGTACTAAATGTCTATGTACTGTGTACTTGATTGGAAATAAAGATTGTTTGTTTGTTTGTTTAGTCGATACAAATCCTCACAAAATGGTTTTGAATTTACGAATGAAAATCGAGTTAGAGTACCAAGATAAAGACTACAAACACATAATTGACATTCCGTGAATCTATTATGTTGCCAAAAACATGATTTCACAAAATAATTTATATTAAAAAATACTCCAAATTGTGTTAGTCAATTTCGAAATGCCAAAATGTCTCAACGTTTTGCACCGTCAAATGCCACCAGAGCTGTTTGTATTTTTTTCTTAATTAAGATTATGCGTTGCGCTGAAACAAACAAAATTGTTGGAAATTACTTTTGTTATCAAACTAATCCCAGCATTTAAAGCATTCATTGAGTGAATGTTGATAAAAAGTAGTCGTTTTCTTGCTCAGAAGTCTTGTTTTTATCTAACGAATTCTCCACGGCACACAGACAAATTGAATACAAAGCTTTGTTGGATCCTGTTTGATACATTTACTAACAAGTTCATGTAATTTTCGTAAAAATTGTTACTTTTATCTGCAACAATTAGTTCTACTTGACAATTTAAGTATGAAAGTAATGATAACGGCATTAGTATGATAACAATTAATTTAAGCCATCAAATCTTTGAATATTAGGCCTGAGACAATAAAAGGATAAATCTTTAGTTCCAAGAGTCCAGCAAGGCCATAAGAATATACAGGCACAAGTAAATAAGAGCTAGAAAGCAAATTTTGTGGAAACAAGAACTTTATGCGGAAAAGCTAACCAAATCTAATTTAACTATAATCATATTATCATTAAATGAATACAGATCTTGCGTAATTCATCCGATATTGAGAATGTGAAATTTTTGGTAAAACTAACATTTATAGCGCGGACTTTCCAGTCTAGACCATAATATTTGTTTATTTTGCGAACATTGAATATAAAATATGCCGGTGAACAGGTTGCTCAAGGAACAAGTTCAATATATACATTCATAAACACGTCCCTTCAAAAACTAGTTTTCTATTAACTGGCAAAGAAGACGTCGTCTGGCAGATTGAAGTTCAACTTGACACGTTGACTCCGATTGCCAGATTGGTGTAAAACTTCACTTTGTACGCATAGTCATTAGAAGGATCTGAAAAAATTACAGAACCTAACCTAAGTGGTACACATACGTACCACTTCGGAGTCAACGTGTTAAAACAGTCTAATCCAATTCACCATTCAGAATGATGACTGCTCCAAGATTATCCCAATTACAATATGAAGCATTCCAGCAATACCAAAGACTGAATCTAAGCTACAGTGATTTTGTTGACAAGTACACTAGCACACCTATCATGGCGATAAAACATTCTACGTTTCGTACATTTAAGTAACATGTGAATTGCAAAGGCAACAGCACTGTTTCCCTATCAAGCGTAGTTTCGGAGATGCACACCTTTTTTAATGGGAAGATCAGGCTTCTTCTTCTTCTTGTTTCACTTTTTGAAGTTCAGGCCAGTGTTCCTACCTGCATGAAAGCATCTGCGGAATGAATTAAACTGACCGGTTGCTCCCCGGTGCCGGACGAGCAGTACGTCCGGACTTCGGCCGATGTTGCATATCTAAGGCCATGAAAGTTTCTGATAGTTATAAAAAATCTGGTTATCTAGTAATTTAAATAATTTTTATTAGTTCATATGGGTTCAAAAGTTCAATGTAAAAGCATAAGGCATTGATTGTAAAGGTTGAAGAAGAAACGGCCAATTTAGTTTCTTTACTTTGTCATGCGTGACTGACCCATGAAATTTACTTTTATTTTTCATGAGCCATTTAAAAAATGCAGCCTTTTCACTCGTAAAAAGTAGAAGCTACCATAAAATTTTTCTTTACGAATTAATTTTACAATAGGTTCTTAGATGCTTTTTAAGCGGGTGCCTAAATTACGTGAAAACGCTCTCTACAAAATTTTAAAGCTAAGTGCCCATTCAATACATAGATCGTAGCTACGAGCCTTTATACTGGGGCGTTAGCTATTTCTTGGGCTGAAATGATTCTGTCTACTGGAGTAGGTAAAGCTTCTGCCTCAGAGGTAGCAAAAAATTGGAAAGTGAACACTTCTTCTAACAGGTTTTTCAAGTACTAGAAAATGAAGGATCAATTCTCCGATATGTGCTCGTACTCGCTGAGTTCCAACTGATTTGATGAACTTTAAAGACCAGTTTTTAGTAGTCAACATAATTGCAACAAAGAGATACAAATAATTTTAAACGTATTTTCTGTGAATGTACTACTAATTATTTTAAACTAATTGTAGTTTTCAAATCCCTGTACCTAAAAATATCATTTCAGTAACAAACTAAGATCGTAGGAGGATAGGACATTTCTGCCACCAGTTACTGTCGTAACAACCAGTAACTATCAGTAAAAATATCTCAATTCGTTTTAACTGTTGCTGGATTTGCAGTAGTCAGAATTTTTGTTATGATCATTATATGCGACTATTTCAAATAAGGAATTTCTTTAAACATTCCACACACATTAACATCATATGCTTATGAACCTCTGATTCTAATTTTTCTTCCGGAAGTTTATTTCGAGAAGGTAATTAGTAGAGATAATGGAAACATCTCAACTGCGTATCTGATCATACGTAGATCAAACTCAAAAAAGTTTGGGAATAAACCCCACGGAAAAGAATAATTCTCCATATCCACATCTGTTAACTTCTTGCGGCATTGTCTTCCATTTTTTAAAACTTTGAGATGATAATTTAAAAGAAAATGTGATGCTGGAATGCAGGAGATGATACCGCATCTCGAAAATGAAGCTTCATAAATGTTAAGATTATAGAAATTTTCAGGGTGACACTCTGAAGTAAAATACAACCTCGTTAATAAGAGAACGTGAAAGCCACTATGTCTGTAGGTTTTATATTCTTCTCTTGTTTAAAAGACTAATATGCATTGGGCTATATATGATTTCAAAACTGCAATGAAGTATTGCTTCAAAGTAACACTCTGATCTTCGTTTTCCTCTAGCGCCCTCATGAATCAAGCATATTGTAAGGTATTTTGCTTTTAGTCACTGCTCTTCTGAACACTACCCAAACCATTAAACTACGCCTGATCTATGACAGTCAATTGGTAGCATCTTATTCCACAACTATTTGAGACCTTTGACGACACTCGGACTGTTGGCTCAAAACTCCCTAGAAAATCCCGGCGGGTGCCAAGAATACATTCCACGACCCCAAACACGCTTAATTCATCTTTGTAATAATATTTCTCAACGGCACCAGCACAACAGTGAACTCTAATTCTTAACATTCTCTCTCTTAGTCAACTCAGCTTAAACATTTGATTCCACGGCACATTTTTTAATCTCACGAGTCCTGTCCGCTTTGAATATCCATTTGAAGCCGATAATTTATACATCGATGACATCATAGTTAAACATTCAGGAATTGCTTTGCCTATATAAAAAATGTTGATTGCCTAAGCTAAATTGGTTACCCTCATAAAAAGCAATTCTTTTATAAGCAACGATAGTGAAAGTAAAGAGGCCACCCTCAGCTATGGCCAGCTGCTCGTTAATAGACGATTCAAACTAAATAGAATAGAATAAGGAAATAGAAACGAGCCATTTGGCCCATTCATGGGTTGATACACAAGTCCCATACAGTAGATACCCAAGTCCCATGCCGTTGATATCTAAGTCCCATGCTATGATACCCAAGTCCCATGCCGTTGATACCCAAGTCCCATACCGTAGATACCCAAGTCCCATGCCGTAGATACCTAAGTCCCATGCCGTTGATATCTAAGTTCTATGCCGTGATACCCAAGTCCCATGCCGTAGATACCAAAGTCCCATGCCGTTGATATCTAAGTTCTATGCCGTGATACCCAAGTCCCATGCCGTTGATATCTAAGTCCCATACCGTAGATACCCAAGTCCCATGCCGTTGATATCTAAGTCCCATGCTGTGATACCCAAGTTCCATGCCGTTGATATCTAAGTCCCATGCGGTGATACCCAAGTCCCATGCCGTGATACCCAAGTCCCATGCCGTAAGTCCCATGCTGTGATACCCAAGTCCCATGCCGTGATACCCAAGTCCCATGCCGTAAGTCCCATGCCGTAAGTCCCATGCGTACTCGTATGAATCTCGTGAAAACGGAACCACTCGTGTAATTATTGTCATTCAAACACAATATATGTTTACACAACAAGCACAACATTTATTGCGTAGAATCATCTGTATGAAATTAATATTGTTTATACCTAACTTATAAAAACGAGTTTCAAGCTGGTGAATTGCAGTGTTAAAAACATGATATATGAAACCATCATTGTAAATAAAATTCCACACACGCTCGTTACAGCCAAAGAAAACAAGAAAAAATTGAATTTACCATAAGTCTCTGGGCTCTCATTCGTTCGAAAAATTATGAGCCGGGACGTCTTCAGGACGGTAAAAGATTTTCTAATTGACGCAAAATGAAATTCCATAGCCTCATCAACGGCGGTAATGACCTCGGCAATGAAGCAGTTTTTCTGGCTTCCAGAACAGGAAAAAGAAAACGAGCTGCGTATATTTTCAACACCGCAATAAGAAATTACTTAGTACTCAATTAATAATTTTTTAATGAAGCTTATACTTTGCTGTGCATTTCTTGATGCTCCTGGCAGCGAAACTGATTTAAAGGTGCGAAAACATACATACAACGTTGAAGTACGAAAACGGAAAATTTTTGGTTCGCAACATTTATTAAAATTGCAGCACCGTTATGTGTACACATTGACAATGACTCGGACATAAGTAACACTTTCTATGAAAAGCATTGGTAAAGAAGTGTGTTTTATCTTAATGGGATTTGTGATCGCAATAATCAGTGAAACTGAGTGTTTTTTTTGTTCCCATCAATTCATATTTTGATACACTGGCATCACAAAAATAATATCATAGCCAGCAATGCACGTAAATGTAGGTGTCGTTCTCGCTAGCCATGATTTTCATACTTGGATGTAACAATAATAATGCAATACAGTTAAAAATTTTCAAAATTTCTGAAAAATTTGTAAACGGTAGAGACGATAGAATTAACTACCTATTTTTAAACGAATTCTTTCAACAACACTTCGAGAGAGAGTTGATGATACGTAATTTTACTTCCTTGTCGACCGATAGAACTTGTCATCAATAGGATGTAGAAATCAATAAAATTTTGTAACAAGGATATTCAGAGCGTAAATTAATTTCGTTTTTCTTTTTGCCTCGTAAAATATATGTTGCTAGAATGACTTGCATAAGAAACCATTTCTCCGCGTATAGGGAGTTAGGTAGTCACGTGGAATGAATTGCAACACTGGATATGTTGCTTGAAAAAAATTCATTTATTCCGTGATTGTAAAACCGATGAAGAGATGCACTTGAAATCGAAAAGAGCTCCAGAAGGGTCAAACCATTCGTTTTGATAAACTGATGGTAGATGCACGGAGAGGCTTTGCATGCACGGAATTATACGGGAATGTCATCCCAGGGACAGCTGCTGTTCGTCTCACTGAAGCGTCACGTGGTGACGGCTACAGATCGCTCTTTCCTGTGCGTGCAAGTCCCTAACGCCTCTCAGTGGTCCCGGAAAAAAAGTGTTTAACTTTCACCTCTTTTACCTACGGTCATCGTTATCAAGTTTAGACTCTTCGTGCATAAAGTAAATTTGTTAGTCTACGAAATCAATATTGATATTTATTAACATTTGTTTTGAACATTTAATATCATTAACATTTGTTTTAAGAATACATAGAATCCCCGGTATATTTCAGCAAAATTTTTCTTGTTTTTACATAGTTTATTCCAAACTGGTTGAAGGCAGTTACCGGCAGTACAATTTGCAAACGATTGAAGATTAAAATCAATGGACATTAGTTTGCCTAACCGAACTTTGTCACTCACTAGTGTTCTCAGTGGAGGTGTTATACAGGGTGTCCCCAAAAAATGTATACATTTTTAAAAAAATCTAGTTTGAATACTGCTGATACTAAAAGGCTGGGACATGTTTTATTCGAAAGAGCAAGGTCTTAAGTTTTATTTTATTTCCAGAATACGTTGTTACCCACCTTATTTACCCCTTAAGAATACCAGTAGTATTCAAATTTCAGCCTTTTAAAACGTAAAAACTTTTTTGGGACACTTTTTATATTGAGTAGCTTGTTTTATACTCTCTCTGGTCGGAAATAGTTGCTCCATATCAATGTTGAAGTTGGTCAGGAATATTTGCTCCAAAAACCAATGTAAACCTGTTAGAAAGGATACTTGAAAAACTACTGGTTGTAACCAAATGAAAAACTTTATTCTGTAATTCAGTACATTAAATTGATAATGTATAAATATCAATGAATGATGTTTTTAATAAAATAAATAACAAAAGCTAAACTCTACATTGTAATTAAATACAGGAAATTAATAATACATCAATTGAAGAAACATATTTACCACTATATTTACTCAATACTTGTTAATTTATTCTTCAATTTATTTGAGATCTGAATTGAATTTGGAAGAATTCCTTTTCTTTTTAGTTGTGTTTCGACAGATGTTGAAACCTGTAATTGTTGCCACCGTCAGCCAAAATAATCTGTTCCATTGGCTGCTGCAAAGTAAGGAAAATGTTGTTCAATGTTGATCTCTGTAATTCCTCAAAGCTATTTGATACTGCTTCAATTAATTCATCAACGTTACGTGGTGTTTTTTTAAGTTGAAGGGGCTGGATTGAATTGAAATAGCCGATGTCAAGTGCATTCAAGTCTGCACTGTTTTACGGGCTGTAAATCTCTCAAGAAGTGTCTACAATACTGCTCTTCTCTCAGAATCTGTCAAATCTTTTGTCTTTCGGATATATGTGCACTTTTTATTAGTATCATTTTTTTTGCCATATCCTACGGATAATTTAAGAACTTTTAAATATTATGTGAAAAAGGAAAAAGACATAATTATATTAATTTTTACCCTATTAATTATTAGAGGTTAAAATTTGTGTTCAACACACTGTGCACGATCATCTACTGTACTCAAAACAGAAGTTTTTAAAAGACTAAAATGCAGGGAGTTTTTTCCTTGTCTAGCAAATATTTCCGACCGGAGAGAGTAACTTTTTGTCGTTTTATATTGCCTTACTAGACATGTACATTTTTCTCTTATTTTTATTCAAAATACACAAGCATGCTCCCATTCTCATATAAAACAAAACAATTATTTTAACAATGCCAATGTTAACGCATCTTACGCACTCACTCACGCCCTTGTGCTGGCTATCACGTCACAGAAAAAACACTTCGAACAAATATTTTTCGTTCGAGGGTATTTCAACCCACACTGTTTTTGCGCCCTTAACACGTTGACTCTGAAGTGGTACGTATGTGTACCACTGAGGTTAGGTTCTGTAATTTTTTCAGATCCTTCTAGTGACTATGCGTGAAAAGTGAAGTTTTACACCAATCAGGCAATCGGAGTCAACGTGTTAATCAACTAACATTTGCTGCCATAGAAATACCATCGAGGGTTATTTTTATTTGAGGCAAACGCATTCATCAAAAGTCAAAAACGTAGTTTATGATCTCGTTTCTTGATATAAATCCAAGGAGATCCGGGGTAAGCACAGAGAAAAACGGAAAATCCAGTGTAAGGTTTTCAATTACTGATGAATCATAATGAAATTTACTATTAATTTTAAAAATTTGCATCATCATTTACGATGGTCGAATCACCGTGATTTCTCGATACGAATATAAGTTTTTAGAGATTTGCCTTTTTGACGATCAATTGTTGAATCAAAGATCCGACAACTTTCGTGCTCCTAAAGTTTCTCTTCTTGTATACTTACCTTAGTTCAGTTCATTTTGAGGCATACACCATTAAACTCACCTGATGAAGAGTGAGGACGTGCGTAGTCGTGTTGTATAAGCAAGCGCGTGCGGTTGTCCAGTTTTTATCTTGAAGAGGGGACTCTTCCTTTCTCCAACACCGTTGCAACAAGACTGGCGTCTGTCTGCCCTGTTTCTGCTTTATAAAGATACGATATCACCCAAGAATTCACAACGGCAAAGATATACTGCCTTCGATTTCTTTACCTATTTCCGCTTGGAGTTGAATACTAGAACATGCCTGTGACTGCAGAGTGTGTGGGCTGAACATCGATCTTAATGTAAACGATTGATGGTGCTCAATGAGATTTATCCTCTGAAAAATGTACATAAATGAGAAGAATAATACGGTGAAATGAAAATGTTTAGGAGGTAGCGACTGATCAAGATTTCCTTCACCTACTACTGAAAAACTTGACTATCAGCATAAATGTGGGTTCATCTGAATACAAGGGTGGCCCACTCAAAAACAAACCTCAATGAAAGTTATAAAGACGTTTTTTAATGAAATACTGTACATCAGACTTTATAGGTCACGAATAATGAGACTGTTTTTGATAAAATAAATTACTAATGAATATGATGCAAGTGAAGAATCTTAAGACATTCATTTGTAAGTTGTTTGAATGATTTCAATTTATGCTGCAGACTAATTGAATTGAGTAGTTAGCTAACCCTCATGTCTCGCACAAGTAATATTTGCTCCAACTAAATTGATTTTCAGGGAGAAATTTATTTCCTTCATCTATACTTTCCTGGTATTGATTAGCCACATGCTTTTTTTCACACGTGGTCGATAGCTTTTTAAAATTATCCATATATCAGTTAATGCACATTAAGTATCGCATTAGACTGTCCCAGTAGGCTCATTCAGAAATTGAACAAGATACTTTCCTTTTTAATTCATTTAATATGCAAATCACAGGATCCTTTCTCAATATACAGATGCATTATCGGCTTTCATGCGATCTCTTCTTCATCTACAAGTAAAGCTAAATGAGTTGTGCATCTCAAAGAGCACTCCAGGTGAGTGTTACTGACCAGATTGGTTTCCGATGCTGGGGAAAACCAAAACATTGCAATGTTAGACAACATTTCGCGAATGTTTCATGTGAACAAGTACCTCATGCACTTTTGACTCATACTCAGTTGATCTTGACATTCGTATTCTCGAATTTCTCGTTAAACGCGAATTAAAACTGAACCTTAATGAAATACGGAATGTACTGGTGTTCAATAATTGTATGTCCCTAGGTACACAACAGTTATTAATGCTATCGTTTGAAGAAAAAAAATTGAATTTCCATGCATCTTGTCGAGAATAAGCTAAGAAGTTCTTTCAATATATTTTTTCTGACAGGTTCACGATCATATGAAATATATTAAGACACTAGTAGACCCACACGTCAAAATTCACGAGTTTTTACTGAATTATTTCATTTTATTTACCATTGGACGCAGGCTTTGTGAAGGAGTTTCCATACTGAGGGAGTTTCCACTTTGAAGACTGTGTCATTGATATCCACAATACAATGCTTACAATACATGTTTACCCTACCGAATTTCCTCCTGTCTAAATCCTTAAGAGCGTGATAGAGAGACGGAACAAGCTAGCAAGCAAGCTAGCATGCAACAAACTGTGTATTATTAAACCAAGGGCCTGTATTCCGAATATTTGGCCTCTACTCCGCGCAAAGTTTCAACAGCTACAAAGAAATTCAGCTGAAAAAAATATGCAAAATAGCTTATTTACGACAGGATCAAAAGCTCTAATACAGTATTTTGACTTTCGAATATATATTCTAGAAACTATATTTGCCATTGTAATTTAGGGATGAAATTTCATGGTATCTCATCTTGTTATTCGTAGACGAATTTCCTCCTATTTAACTCCTTAAGAGCGTGACAGAGAAACGGACCAAGCAAGCAAGCAAGCAAGAAGTTGGGTATTATTATATATGTAGTGGGATACTACAAAGAGAGAATAAAGAATTGTTCACTTCGAAATGACATTGAACAATTATTTTCGGACTATTTTTAAAATTATTTTTGAACTTGAAACGAGTGTCATTCAAGTAATCATTTTACAATAAACTGCAGAACAAAAATTCTTGCAGTTACTGAAGGAAGAAATCTACAATTCTCGCACCATTAATGCGACAAAATGGCGAAGACGAAGTATTACTCTAGAAGTTACTAAGTTAAACAAGTGAATTCTATTACCATGCTGAAAAAAATAAATCAGTGGTTCACAGTCTTCGGAATTGCTATTTCCTGACAAAAAATAGCAGAGTTCAAAGCTAGATAAGTCTTATAGATATAATTCACAGTGTATCTCCATCGCTATCTATATATCTCTCTATCTATCTTTCTCTCTCTATCTATGTCTCTCTTTCTCTACCTATCTATCTATCTATCGATCTGTGTGTGTCCGTCCTATTTCTTCCAATCAATTACTGAAGAGAAATTATTAAACTGAAGTCAGAACGGGTATTCATGTATCGTATTAACAGCATTGTACTGTGGACATCAGACGCGCCGAATGACAATAAAATACACCGTTTTTTTCAGTTATTATGTTTTTTCTCCTACACTGCCATGCTATCGGTAGAGAAGATGCAGAATGGAAGTTCTGCATACATTCAGGAAAAATATTCAAACTCTAATAGTACCACTGGCAAAATTCAAATATGTATTTTATTTCATAGATGATTAATTTCATCACTTTTCGGCCGTGGAATTTTCACCGGTAGTGTCTGGGCCATGTTATCGGTAAATAAGATACAGAATGAAAGTTTTGTATATATTCGTGAAAAATATTTATTTAAAACACAATAATTCGTTGTAAATCGTTAATACATTCGTCTTTATAATAATTTTAAATTATTCCAATCTGAACTGTGGAATTTCCACAGAAACTACTTAGTGATAATACAACTATCGCTTAAATCCGAAGAGCATTCAGAACAGAATCTAAAGTTATTTTTTAAGTTTTTCGAAATAAATGGAAATTTGAATGTTCACCAGCATGAATAAAGTTAGTTTAGTACTTTTTTCAATAAAAAAATTAATTTAAAATTTGAAATCGAATGGGTTTTATTTAGAATATTCATAAAAGGAGATAGCTTTTATTAGTACTCGAAGAAATAACCAAGCATAAATTCAGTCAAAATTATATTATTATAAAATTCTTATGCTTCCAAATTCCTCCACACTTCATCTCAAGTTCAAAATCTCTTGCTCTGAACTTTTTCCCTTTCAGTGCAAATGTCAAGCAAACTACTTTCAAAAATCGCAGTAAAGATCCCCACTAGCATTAAAAATATGTAATTTGCAGTTTTACAATGATTTCTCCACCAATGATTTTACAGTAAACGCATTATAAGACAATTTCTGTGAACACAACTTTTCAACTGATATTCACTGGCTCAGTCTTTAGTTAATTACTTCAATCCAGAGCTGAAACTAAAGAGTCAGGCAGTGCATTTTTAAAAGTACTTCAGAGGGTAATCAAATTTTCAAACAAGGCTTCCAATAACTGAATCTACGGTTACACTTTCAGTTTGGTCAACAAGTATCTAAAAATTTATCCTATTATACAGTGCCCTCGTCTAGCGTAATACATTCATTCAGCTGTAATAAAGCAATTCACACTTGTACGTGATCTTACTAAGTAAATGAGCTCGAGAAGCGGTGTAAGGGCCAAATTTTCAGCCCTAAGGTTCTCTCAAGGAATGGTCTTCGACTCTTGCACACCCGATGTTTAAGGAAGGAATGACAAATCCGATTTTACGATTTAATATAAACAATTTTACAATTCAGAAAAACTACGATTAATAATGAATAAAATTTGATGCATGAACAATCTTAACATAAACTTACAGAACTGCTTTCCAATGACAATACCGACTTATCATGAAAGAACGAAATAAATTGTAACTGTATTCAGCCCTCGCCAGTTGTGCACGACTAAACTAGTAACTAACCAACGATCTATACGTGTAGCCATGCTGAACTGATACGGGTATAAGGCTCATCCGAACAGAAGTCAGGCCTGACAGAGAAGAAAATACACTTGCTTTTTTGAGAATGAACAAATATTACAAATCTAAGTTGTCAATGTTCCCTAAGTTTCCTATTGGGTCAGACATTTCCGTTAAAGACAGTTTGCAATGCAACATTTTTCAATTTATCTGAGCGTACTTTTTGCCAACGGAAGTTTTGGATTCACTTACACAAAATCAGAGACAATTGTGCAAAAACTGATATGTTTTTCGTGATCTACGCTTGAATATTTGCATGTAGACGGAGTTTTGTGAAGTTTCGTGCAATTTTGAATTTTAGTGAAAAAATATCATAAGGATATAGCCTTACGTTTTTTCCAAAAATTTCATGAAAAATCATTGTCATTTATTTGCACAAAAACTGATTGGAAGTGCATTAAGAAACATACAGCACTCCTAAGTCGCTTGCGGGTTGCCAGGAAGTAGGATAGCATAATGGAAGTTCAAAACGGATTAATTGAAGGAGCGAAGAAAAATAATTTGGGTGACAAAAAGACGGATTCATTTACTGACACTAGGGACTGCACATCGTAAGCTAACATTAGATCTATTATTAAGTCCTTTTTGAATATTGAAATATGAACTTAAAACCGAAAAAAAGTAAATCATGAGCTGTCAAAGGCTTTTGAAGAACGGTCGTATTTGAAAGATTTTATTAAACACACCTTTTTGAAAATTTACTGAACATTATGCTAGTGTTGTTTTTGATGGCAGAAATTATGCTATTATTTTTAAAAGAAATATATCAATATAATAAATGCTAGCATGTCAATTGAGCTGCTCAAAAGTTGTATCCAGTGTATTGAAATTATCAAGTAAACCTTATCAAGTATTAAAGTGTGTTGTTGTAGCGTCAATATTATGAATAAAGTAGTTTCATGAACCGTAAAATTTATCGGCCGCAACAACGTTTGGAACTTGCTCTGTAAAATTCCCAACGTCTCATTTCTCAGAAAAGTTTGCTATCTCTTATGCTTCGTTGAAAAAAACCCTTATAATTCTAGAGAACCATTTTAATGACTCAACAAGTGCGTGCGCAATCACTTCCATGAAAACTATGCGTGATTTCATTGATTCACAGAAGCCATCGCACATTTAGAGCCCGTGTAGTTCCTTTCCCAAAGAGCCAACCTCATCAGTGGCAATTGAAACATCCTGCTACCAAGAGTGGCCGCTTCTGCCACCAGTACAACTCTCTTGTTTTATTGTTACGAGATTTTTCCTCCATGGAATCATTTTACAGCTCAAGTCCTACTTTCATAACAAAATTTTCTTAATTTTTTAGGCTCTGTTTGTTTAAGCTTCGGTAATGTGCATAAACCAATCAATTACTCCAATTTTCTCTCTTTTAAACTTTACGCACTCGCTGCGTTTTTATTCGTTTTCATTAAACTAGGTGAATTAGTAAGTTTTTATCAATTTCCGTTACCTCCATCATTAGTTATTTATACCCTCCGTACGCAAATGTTTACAACGCAGTGAAATGAAAGTTTTCTAACCCTCACCCTACAGGTTTGGTACATATTTATTAAATTTCTAGTGTTACTTTTCAACGCTATTTAAAAGCTTCGTATTCTTTACATAATTTATATTTCACAAGTAAAGGTCTTTCACACGTAAGAGCTGTGCTTTTAGCCATCTTCCACCCCTTTTTTCTTATGTAGCGATCGAGGCAGTCTTGCGCCCTGAGCAACTGCTGTGCAAAGCTGTGACTTCAAAGTATTTCTCATGATTATTACGTGTTTTTCTCGCTATACCAAAGTACAAATTTTTCCGATTGATGGGAGGAGATAGTGTACGCGTATTGCAGTTCTCCCCCTAACACATAGAGACAGTTCTGATTGGAGATTTCTGGCGGCAACTGCAGACCGTTACCGAGCTTGTCGTAAAGGTCGGAGATAAGTAACAGTTTTACGTCGGTCTTAATAGTCAAAATATATTAAAAATATAAGGAGTTAAAAGAAGTTTTATTCATTTTCATATACACTCAATGCTTTTCGAAATACCAGGATAATGTTCTTCTTTTCCATGTGATACACATGTCTTAATTAGATCAGTATGACTCTCTGGAAAGTGAGGACAACTTCTCCAATAAAGAACCTGCGTTCTATCCTCATAATTTTTGCGTGCCGCACCGTTAGTGACCGTAAAGAGGATCTGTTCCTGAGACCTACAATGCTCATGCATCATGACCTATTTTCTGGTCTATTGCAACTCATAACGCAAGAAAATAGCGTAGAGGACGAATTACGAGTTAACATACACATGCTACAGTACAGAAGGAGTACTCTTAATAAACTATGAGGTTTTATGAAGCGCTAGCACTCTACTCTCATTGGTACGCGTTGCGTGTTCCTGAAGAAAGGGAAAGTGTTCTATGTAATAAGCAGCAACTCGCACACTGCGGTCATGCTCGAGGCTGGAAGGTTTCATGCTTTCAAAGCCCTGCCAGGGCTTCGAAGTACGAATACATAATACGTTTTCTCCGCAAATGTGCATAACAAGCAATCTTTCATGGTTTCCAATCGATTTTTTATACCACTGCGTCACAAAAGAAAGCAACGTTCTGGAAATGAATAATCTACTCGAATATGACGAGTAACACTGAGCAGCATCAGTTGACTATGCAAATCAAATTGTTAAATCTTCTTATTGTTTACAACACTAGTAAATTTTACAAAAGGTAGTTTTTGGGTGAAACTTTGCGGTTCATTAATTAGTAACCAAGTTAAATTGTTAGTTAAAATTAGCTCACATTTCAAATAAATACTCTGCATAATCAGTTCGTATTATGTAAAGGGTGTGGCAAAAGTCACATGATATATTTAGAATTAATTTATGCAAAAATTACTTGAGATAGAAACTTCGGGTGGATTGCAAACGAAAGAAAGAGTTTTGGAGTTTTTATTTAAATAGGATATCATCTAAATGTCCACCATGTTGGTTTATGCACATGCGCATTCCTTTCGTAACAGAATCCATCACTTTTCTTAGAATCTCGGGAGGAATGTTGCGAATCTCTTGAGAAATGTTTTCTTTCAAATGTTCCAAAGTACGAGGTCTATTAATGTATACTTTTGACTTTAAGTGCCCCCATAAAAAGAAATCCAAAGGGGTCAAATCACAAGATCTAGGAGCCCAAGGAATATCACCAAAACGTGAAACTAATCGATTTGGGAAAATTGTCTTCAAAAGTTGAATTGATTCCTTTGCTGTATGGGCTGTTGCACCATCTTGTTGAAACCACATATTCCCATCTTGTATTTGAGGTCTTAAATATTCTTCAATGAATTTTCGATATGCAGCTCCAGTTACAGTCGCAGTTTCTCCATTCTGATTTTCAAAAAAATAGGGACCAATAATCCTTTCACTTGCCATACCGCACGAGACAGTAACCTTTTGTGAGTGAAGTGGGATTTCATGCACAATTTTTGGATTTCCAGCACTCCAATATCTACAATTTTGTTTGTTCACATCACCGGAAAGGTGAAAATATGCCTCGTCAGACATTTTGAACATTTATTTCTTTTGAAGACAATTTTCCCAAATCGATTAATTTCACGTTTTGGTGATATTCCTTGGGCTCTTAGATCTTGTGATTTGACCCCTTTGGATTTCTTTTTATGGGGGTACTTAAAGTCAAAAGTATACATTAATAGACCTCGTACTTTGGAACATTTGAAAGAGAACATTTCTCAAGAGATTCGCAACATTCCTCCCGAGATGCTAAGAAAAGTGATGGATTCTGTTACGAAAAGAATGCGCATGTGCATAAACCAACATGGTAGACATTTAGATGATATCCTATTTAAATAAAAACTCCAAATCCCTTTCTTTCGTTTGCAATCCACCGGAAGTTTCTATCTCAAGTAGTTTTTGCATAAATTAATTCTAAATATATCATCAGCAAAATTTCATAATGTTCAACATAAAGACAGACGAGGTCTCAACATTTCAGCTTTTACTGCACTTGACGGGTTAGGGGACTATTTTACTGCTGCTGGTCAGCCATTTTTAGAAATATTTTTTCACCGGTCACAGTCGACAGAAATTAACGCACACTGTGTTACGTCACAAAAAACAATACAAGGCAAAAATAAACTTCGAGATGAAAATTTGTAAACTTTAATTTTCAGAAAGAGTTTGTAAGTTTGTATTAAGATGACGTTATGTTTTTAAAATACTTACATTACGAATAAAAATCCAAAGAAGATTACTTGAATATCGCGTCAAACTGTGAAACTAATCATGCTTTCCTTATTCGGACATCGTTTGCATGAAAGCTAGTTCGGATCAGCGTGCTTTATTTGAAAGGAACCTATTCCAAATCAGCTTGCAAATTAACAATAATGTTCGTATATCCATGTAAATGTCAATAGATTTCATGGTAATAGATTAAAAATGTCATTAATTCTATAGAAATTTTGATTGGGGGACATTGGTTCCAAATTCCATTGTTTTTCTTGCATAACGATATGTGTAGCTGGGTGTTCCATCGCAGCCTGTTCATAACCTCACTAAACAATAATTCATTTTGTCTTGCAAGTGGATTTGGAGTCAATGAATTGCTACGCCTCTGCGTTCACAGCAACGCACTCCATCATTAAAAATTTTATTGAATAAGAATAAACTGGTGGAAACTCAGTGAGTGGTATTTGTTTGTCATGATTTTAATTCGTTACCTCTTGTAACTAACCTTCTTCTACTTCCTCAACAGTATTACGACGGACAAATGAAAATAAATAACTGTAGCCCACCCACAGTTCTTGACACAAACTATCGAAATACAATTTTTGATAGTTTGTGCTCGAGCGAATACGTGGAGAAGACCACCTAATCTACAGAACTCGGTGTCCATAGCAGGCATGACGTAGTGAGCACTGGTCGGTGAGGAGAGAAGCCCGGCTCCTAAAGTGAGAGCTTCCTGAGTGTGACCGAGCTTGACTTAGCGCTCTTAATCCGGCAACTCATGGCTACGGCTGGTCCTTTAAATCAGGGTCTTCAAGGCATATTGATCTCAAAGAGTAGCTGCAGAACTTGCCAAGGGATGTCAGAAACTGTTATTTTGTAAATAAATGAATCTACACTTTCTGTCTCAAGTAGGGCTAGTTTCTACTCAGACGAATATTCTACAGTCTTATGCAACTAGTGACTGCCTTGATGTCAAACGAATTATTATTCAAACAAATTTAGTGCACAACTTGTTCTGTTTCATCATACTTTTTTCAATCGCTAGGATAAAAACTTATATATTTGTTGTAATGCAACATGAGAAAATCGGACCATATTTCTAAAGTGTCCTTGGACTCGTACGTATCACACAACTCATTCTTAGAGAATTAAAATATACTTCGCATACTAAGAGACTTTAATCGGACTCGAGTTATGAATTGTGCAGGTAGGATTAAAACAAAAAGTATAAAAACACTCAGGATAATTGAAATAAAAACAAAACTGTTGTGTATAGTATCATGTTTTCTTTATTTAACTTTGCTATTTTCGCGACATAGGTCCTGAACAAATAAGAAGATCTTAAGAAAAACTACCATCAGTCAGATATCAGGAGAAAGTTTTTTAATCCTTCGGCTTTCAAAATTTGTGCACCTTACGTGAAAAATTTGTCATAGCAACTGAATTTTTAGTATTTCATTTCGTAGTTAAATTTTATTTTTATCCACACCTTAAATTTGTAAATTAAATTCGCAAAATTTACCCGATTAATTTTAACCTGTAAAATTGGTACCATGAAACAGAAAGGCTGCAAAGTGAGAATATGTGTAATCGTTAAGTCATATAATAACATTGACAGCAAAACATAAGAGAAATGTCAACTAAATTTGTTGTAACAGGGAATCTTAAATTATTACTAGCGCATCATACTTGGATTTGAAATAAATAAATAATGTTTTCTAATATTAGTTTCATTCTAAGTCGAAAGTAGCCACTGATAAAAGTTAGAACCTGGATCTCAGTATATGAAATAGAAATTTATTTGTATTCCAACACAATATGTGGTGAGTATAATAAAGATCGTGCTTTAACCTCTTCCCTGCTATTGGGATACTATGCCCCACAGAAAGTTTCACAGACAGTAGGGATAATATGTCCCACTGTAAAATACCATTAGGATAATTAATCCCAATATATTTTTAGGCCAATCATTTTACCCAAGTAATTGACATTTTAAAATTATTTCTCAGATATTTTTCAAACATAAACTGGGTTCTAGCATCGGAAAAGCTACATTTCTATAAAAAAATATTCAGTAACGAAAGGGCTAAGTGTACTATTACTGACAAAATTCTAATACTATGCATTTTTATTGACTAAATTAGTGTTTAGTAGTTTTCATTTATTGCTTAATTTATTACCTAATTTAGAGTTATGAGTCAGGAGAAGAAGTAGCAGTCACAGAATCGCGGTCAGCTATTGGATGACATGTCGCGTTCATAAAAGGTGACCTAGCGAAATTCAGGATGTAAAGTTTCATGATTTATAAGATAATGATTTTTCATGAAAATAAAATTCATTGAAAATAGACGAAAAGCGTTCTCTTATTACTAGCCTTTGCTCCGCTCTTGTATTATACATGACTCTCCCTGCCAATTCCAAATATGACAGGGATTCTACCGAAACTTCTCTATTTTTTGTTCAACATTAATCTCTTGATGTTTTCAGTTTTCAGTTCTGAAATTTTGTTTTTCTCTCCTGAGCCCCCATCTTGCAGTCTAAACTCCCAGTGTTTACAAACTTCTTTCTGTTGAAATCAGTGAAGTTCCACCGAGTCTTGATATTAATGTGCAAAAGGTCATACTCCATTCTACCACTCGAAAGACACTTAAAAAGTTTGTCTGTTTTAATGTGCTACCTTTTTTCAACTTTAACTTGTATATGACTCTTTAGATATTTCTTATAATCACACTTCATTTCAAGAAGCAATGAGTGCTTGAGGAGAAAATTTGCATTTCAATTTATTATATGATAAATTGAGTATATACTTCATTCTGAATTTTGCTGGGTCACCTTTTACGATGAGAGGTCGTTGCTATAACTCTACAACTCTTGGCATTAATAAGTAGGTAAAATAGCTTAAAATTACTAATGTTAATATCAACACGGCAATCAAGTCGAAATTAACCAAATGTTTCGGCTATTATTAAGCTTTCAAAACCAAGTCCAATTGATGAAATTATCTGAGCAAACCAACGAAACACACAGTAAAATTTACGTATTGCTTTATTTTATTAGTTGCTGCTCCTATTTTTATATAGCATTTCACTTGGTTACAAACTTATCAGTACATAATTTCATAGTTTCATTTCTGAAAAACAATCATTTACACCCTGATGTCCATGCTATACAGTCCTTCATAACCTTAACAGGTAAGCATTGCTAAACAAGTACGTATTAACAAAAATTGTAACAACTAGAATATTCAAATGGAATAATCTTTGAATGATTGTGTTTGATTATAAAGAACTTTTTCTTCTCGTTATGGATGAACAGTAGTATGTCCACATTCATTTTCCTGCAAATTTTAATTCTTTTCTGTGGTGTTTCCTCTCAGGTTTGTGACGGCATATCATCTTAAAGTGACATGTTGATGGACCTGATGTCTGGGCATGAATATGCGCATCTCTCACTTGGGTTCAGTTACGGCGGCTCCGTTGTGAACATTGCCGTTGACTTCGTAAAAAATGAAGGTATAGCTTGCGTGCCCTCAAATAGCACTTGATATGAAGACAGAAAACGATTGACCTTTTGAAATACCCGTTCAAGACTTCTTCAGGTACTATAGAGACGAATGTGTCATGTTTATTAGCTATCTATTGCAATTAATAGAATAACAATACAGTATATCAGTATATATCTGTAGTGTTTAATTCCTGCATCGAAAGTTGGAAAACGCGATTTATCAATTGCAAGCATTAGCACCGTCAAAAAGTACGTTACAAATAACTTGTACTCTAATAAATTTGAGCCGAAAGTGAAGTGATCTGTTCCTTTTTCTTCACTTATAACGGATCTCACAGTTCAACTATGCAACACTATTAGTTCAAAATGCTGTTTAACTTTTGCGGCTACCACTTTGCAAGTTCCCATTCCATTTTTTGCGCATTGCTTCATTGACAATCGAATCCTATAGATTGACTTCTCAAAATTTATCGTTGTGCAATGAATATAACGGGAAAAGATACTGAAAAAACAAATGGGTCTGCCTTTCCTTTCATACTCTAGATTTATGTACGTATTTCATTTCAGTAAAGTGCGATCTGTCAAGTACTATGATAGATGAAGTATTTTCTGTTTACTAGTATAGTCTTGCATTTCTGAAACAAGTCGCTTGTTTTCGCTTCACAAAACTTCTCAAGAAGTTACATATTAATTTCCTGACACATAATATGTTTTTTTACAGACGTTCGTCTTTCAGTCGCTTCCTCCCGTCTTTTGCTCGTTCAGATCTTCTCTCCTTTCGAAGCCTGTACCGCCTGGCGAATTTTTCCACAATCCTTTCTTTCAACTTCCTGCCAACCCGACTCTCGTACTGCTCCGCAGCCTCTTTCGCTCCTTTTTGCTGAGCATATTGGCCGATCTCCATTTTTAGGTTTTGGCTTATTTTCCTCCTACCATTTCTTCCTCGATCGCCCCCGCCACGTCTGTTGCTATGACGGCCGCGGTTGCCACCGTATCGCCGACCCATGCCACTACGACTACCCCAGCCTCCGGTGTACGCCCCATGAGGGTCACGAGAGTAACTTCCAGGACCTCCTGAACCAGGATTCAACCACGGTGAGCCTATCATTTTGCTCCGAAGTAAATAATATCCACCTCTCGAGATCACTTTCCTCTTGGTCCTCTGAAGCAGCATTGAATCATCTTCTGCACCAGACGTTGGGTGCACTGTTTCAGTTGTGAAAGCATCATTGTGCTTTGATTCACTTAGTGCTTCAAGGTCGGCGTCTTGTTTATTCGGCAACCATTTATGAAGACGTGCGATAAAGCGGACCGCGCTTGCTTGATCTTGGACGCCATCGTCCAGCTGACGCTCAGCTGCTGGAAAACAAAAGGAAACAAGTTCTATACAGTAGTTATTAGTACAAAATATGACTCTCAAAACAAGTCCGTTACTTAAAAGCTAATTCATTGCTGGAGGTATGGTCTGTTCTGAAATTATGATGTGAATTTGTAAAGGTCAAAACCTACATTATGCGGACGGCTATGACTCATTGGCTATACGACCTTGTTTTCTACATAGCACGGCATTTTTTCAAGTATATTTCTGCTATGGCTTTCAATTTCACACCTGACGAAAAATATATAGGAGCATCATTTCTATGAAAATCATTTAGAAAAATATTTTTCTCACGCTTTCGTCAGTATTGCAATCTTTTAATCGCAATATACAAAGATTTCAAAAAATTGCTCGCATTTTATTTTAAAGAATAAATAGCCTAAAACAAACCTTTATTTTTAGATTTAAAATTTTTACATTTAAAAAGCTAATGCCGTCAACATCGTACCAAGTTACTTTACTGTGAAAATCGTCGAATATGACAGGAAAAAGAAGATTAAAGTGAGCACAAACGTAATGTGTATTAAGTATGTAAAATAGTACCCCTTGTAGTCTGCTATCAAACCGAATTTTTATTAAAGTAGAAAAATTTAGCCGTATTTGATATGAAATTAAGTACTAATGTAAAAGTAAAAACTCAGGGCGAACTTTCCTACGAATTCAGTCCATGTAGAAAAGAATCATCTTTAAACGATCTGGAAGATTTAATGTTAGCTACAGTAGAGATCTATTCCGTATTCGAGGTAATTTCCAATTATTCGATTCCATAAAGTTATTTCTTTATCAAACTGATTTTAAAACATATAGTAAAATTTTTCATCCCTGTCAGTCACTTTGTAAATTTTCAGTGACGATAAAACAGAAAGAGGAAGGAACTCACCGGAAGAAACAGCTTTAGGCGACACATAGCACAAAACCAAGCAGCACACAGCCCACCTCCACAGGTCACCTCGGCCCCACATCGCGACCTGTGTTCACTCAACGCAAGCACTCACACATCTGACTACTGTGGAGAGGTACACCACAGCGTAATAAATGCAGCAGCCAGGACAATGACCATAGAATGGGATGCTACCACGTGATGAATGCAGAGAACCAGAATCGTTGGTCACGGAATGAGACAACACCTCGGTATGGATGTAGAAGGCAGGCTCCGTGGCCACAGTAAGGAATCCCATTTGTGTCCAGGAGTGTAATAGAGACGATATAAAACGATCGATAAAAGTAAAGCCATCTTATGCTAGACCTAATGGACACAGTCTTCTCTACGCAGTGTCACTCTACCCCAGTATAAAACTGAATACAAGGGCCTGTCAATCTCTGGAAAAACATCAAAAGTAGGAAACATAATGAACGAAAACCAGCACACCAAATCCATCAACAAAAACAGTGATAATCGTAGATCGTCTACCAATGAATGTGACAACGAAAAATTCGTCATTCTATCTCTAAAATAGAAAAGTATAACAGAAATTAACAGAATGAGTGATAGAGACAGAAAACCCCATTCACTTCTTTAATGAAAAAGAAACCAGCATTTGGTGGATAATAGCCCAATCTACGACAAGGATACTGACTGGCAGTTTTAGAGTAGTAGTTAATAAGGAATCATAATGAAGCCACCAGGTCGATGTGACCGTGCATGGGAAAAACTGCTTTTAACTTCACAAAAAAATCACATGTGCAGCACAGTGGCAAAGAAAAATATTTCATTGCAAAATTCGGCAGTGACAACTAGAGAGAGAGAATAGGTGCAAAATGAAACAAGGAATTAAACTTCCTTTTTTAATTCACCAAAAAGAAAACATTTAAGGTAACAAAAAATATGCGCAAGTAGATCAAAAACCTATGCGTACCACCTCTATTTGCTAAATTCACAAACATTTAGCATGCAAAGCAATGAAGTTTCCACGTGAGCACAGCAAACTACGACGAATACAGAATACGATAACACAACTTCCATTTCTGCCTTTCAAAAAGTTATGAAAAAAGGAAAGTATGTTGCTGCACCGTGTATGACGGTACTCAGTAGGTGTCCACTCAATAAAACTACTTTCACATCTGAATAAATTCTTGCTTTTAAAAGCATTTACTCGACCATGCAACACGCTTCTCTATCAGAAAAGGCTTCATTGCAGTTTCCATCTCGTTACACAACGTACAAACCAGAAAACCGTAATCAGGCACTTTATAAGTCACTGTAAGTTTTATTGAAATTTATGTCTTTCTATTCTTTTGGTTACTTTTTACATAATAACCGTTTTCTTACACATTTACAACGCCTCAAAAAATACCTATTCATTTTTAAACTTGAGTTCATTTTTCCTTAAGAAATACACTGGGATTGAAATTTTTTGTCCGCGTCAAAGACGGCTTTTAGATGCTTTTAAAGTGATTGTAACATGGTGAGCTATGAGCAAACTTTTGCACATACATTTCATAAGACATAAAAGTTTGTGCAAACTTTTGCCCAAACATATGCACGCTTTTCGAAGAGACTAATGAACGAATTGATAGCAGAAACTGTTTTGAAGACAGAAATTGTTTTGTGACTGACAAAAAAGCTCAGGAAACAGCAGAGCCTACAACTACCAAAACTTGTCTAAAGAGCCGTAAAACAAGTCCATAACAGCTTCTCACAACCAGTGTGCTAACTCTGAGGAGCAAATGTGACTCTCATCCAAAACAAATTCTTATCAGGAAGTACTCTTGCCATAATCTCCTCCCTCCCAGCGTTTTGCCGCTAGATTTACACCACTAGAAACATAAATACTTGATTTCTGTACACATACTAAAAGTGCAGAAGTCTGACACTAGGAACAAAAACGTCGGACACAGTAGTAATTGTAGTAGATACAATAGTATCATAGTATGATACTCTGAACGCAGAATGCTGCAGGATTCAAGAAAAAACACGACACAAATCTGCCATCTAAATGACCCAGTAAAGAGAGTATACAAATATTAACAAAGATCAGGAATAAAACTATTGTGAATGCATTGCTTAATATAGAAGTAAATGCAAAAATCTCCAATCATAATATCACTATCTCCCGCGTCTCCTCCAAATATCTCACCACAACTCCATAAATGCGACTCTCATCTACAAATGAAATTACGGGGCCTCGTCGAGTAATTTACAGTAAAGCAGTTAACAAACTTCATCGCCATTTAGAATAGAATGAGTCTATGGGAACGAACCTTCTGGCTCATTCTTGGGTCGGATAATTACTTCGATAATTATTCGGTTGTTTACCCAAGTCCCATGCTGTTTTCTAGCCGCGTCAACCATGTCGGCAGCGGGATTCGAACCCGGGTCTTCCCGCTCGAAAGCAGATTCGCTCACCAGTCGACCAAGCTGGTGATATTTAAGGATATTGATTTTGTATGTAATTTCTAGTACACGAAATTCCCCATGTATATTAATAAATAGTTATTTCGAGGTGAACTACTGCAAAATATGCTGCGTCTGGTTCATTCCTAAATTTAATTCATAAAGATCATGAGTTCTTATATATCAATTTATTAGACTTGTTAGTAGAGGTCCATATAAGTAAAATAGACAACTAGTTTAAATCTCACTTAACAGTTTAAAACAATAATCTGATCACATGTAACAATTCCTTCTTGTTACAATCGCCGGATCTCGTCATTTTTATTTACGTTTTTCTAAGCATACTTATAGTATATTTTATAAGCGTAGGTGAATTCTTCAAGGGCGTCAACTAACCTTAATCATAATAAATGAAGCTGCATTTGTAATTCAGGCCATGCCTGCAACAAAATCAAGAAACAGAAGGAAGAAAACGACTGCGTTAACTTTTAAAATGAGTTCACTCAACTACCATAGAACGACACACAGAAGGAAAACATTAATTTCCAAGCCAAGCACACTGACGCCATCAAAACTGTCGTTCCTGCCGTGACATCAGCATTCTACATACAGCAGGTGCGATCGCATACATACAGGCAGAATTATACAAAGGCAGGTTACATGTTCTTGGGTTACCATAATGACATTTATCAAGAGAATATAACACACACAATCGCCACCATGGCTACAAAGCTTACAAAACTACTGTCCTCAGACAAACGTATTGTATAATAAAATATCTACGATGGTAGATATTCCAGAATTACAACAAACATCGTCTCGATGCGGTTTTCAACTAAGAAATGGATTGAATTGCCTGTTCAACTTTTGGATTATATACAACGCAATAATTGCTCGACAACAATTAAATCCAAGTCTCCATTTTCAAATTAATCAAGAACGAACGTTGTCGGTACGCCAAACCCAGACTTGCGTTTACTGTAAAATTAAAAATGCAGTCATAGATAATATAAGAAACAAGTTTTTGCATCTCCTTCCATAATTTTTTTGCAGATGTTGGACACAGCAATACACAATGGGCCAAGATTTATACTTCACTAAATAGAAAAGCTTCCCTTGATATTGGCTATCGTATCAGAGCAACGAGGGTTGACAGGCGTTGCCTGACCCTATAAAAGATTTACTGGGAATTATAAGCGCCTCAACAAAACATTAAATGACAACCCAAATACAAGTACTATAGTTTAGCGAGCAACGATATTTTACTGCAAAATTTGCCTACGCTTCGAGTAACGATAATATCACTTCAATGTCACAATGATTCCTTACGAGATAAGAAATGGTTCATCACAAGTAGGTCAAATAGTAATGTTAAGAGCACTGGGGTTTAAGTACTCAACAAGGAACTTGAAAGCCTTTTGTATTATACATCACTTGACCTCATTACTGTACCGCAGACACAGTTTCATCTCGAGAAAAAAATTTATCTGAGGATGCGTTTAACGAACAGGAATGCCATCAAATGAGATCAGAGGCAACACATAAAAACTAGATTACTGTTTCAAATGGACACTACGGGGGTAACTTATGGCAGTGAAGCAATATTTACAAATGAATCGTTTACGAATATTATTTATAGTGTATATCCTTTAGAGAAAAAAATATCTTCAAGCACAGTCGAGATGAACACTCTGAGTATAGGTCATTGTTGTAATTAAAAGATGACTCAAATTCTACAAGATTATCAGGTTAAGTTCAATATCGCAAGAGATAAACGACAACACCAAGAAGACTTAACCTCTACCGCGGGAAAGAGCGTAAAAGAGACAACTGTCAAAAAACTAAGGCAAGATCAGGTCGTCTGCTATACAGGACATCGTGGCAGGTCTGCTGGCAGTGACGGCAGATCCGAAGTCTCCCCGACCCTGAGGATGACGGACATGCCTCCAGCGTAGTGGAACAGGAGTTGTGACTGCAGTAGCCAGTAGCCTGGTCATACATGGAAGAATATTAGAGCAAATAGTGCATTTTTCTCAGCAGTAGCCAGTAGCCTGGTCATACATGGAGGAATATTACAGCAAATAGTGCATTTTTCTCAGCAGTAGCCAGTAGCCTGGTCATACAAGGAGGAATATTAAAGCAAATAGTGCATTTTTCTCAGCAGTAGCCAGTAGCCTGGTCATACATGGAGGAATATTACAGCAAATAGTGCATTTTTCTCAGCAGTAGCCAGTAGCCTGGTCATACAAGGAGGAATATTAAAGCAAATAGTGCATTTTTCTCAGCAGTAGCCAGTAGCCTGGTCAAACATGGAAGATTATTAAAGCAAATAGAAGAATTGTGACTGGAGTGTAGTTGAAGGATTTTTAAGAGCAAGAGCAAAAGTCAAGGTGATAAATGAATAGCGAAAGCAGTTTTAAAATTTGTGGCCTAAAAGGAGAGCATATGAGTGTAGTGAGAGGATTTTTGAACGCCAATTTAACGAAAATCAAGCCCTTTAAAACAACAATACATGTACATTTCTCTCTTCGTAAACATCACAGAAATTATAACATGCCATTCCTAGCGATGGTATCCAAAATGATTTACTAGAACAATTCATTTTCAAGAAGTTCTCGCCAAAAATTAATGGTATAAACCCTCAAGTACAATCAAAGTTACTATCCAAGTAGTACGTCATTCATCAGAATGATTAGCAACATTATTCATATGTTATTCAAAAACAACATTATTACGATTTTTCTGTTTATCTACAATAGGAACGTACTTTTTTTGATAAAATATCACAAAAATTCTACAACGTTTCGTAAACTTTTTCATTCCCAGATTCTCATCAGCAATGCCAGCGCAGTCTGTTGACAGTGATTAGGACCATAAAGGCCTTGAAGCCTTTCGTACATATTATATTGATGTGTTCTCTACTTTTTACAATATTCTTTCGTCAATATCACTGCTGGGAAAATGACAACAAAATGTCCTTTCCGGCTTCATCAGCAAAGAAAGTGACAGTCGTTAATACATTTCTTAGATCGTGAGCGACTTTTTTTGTTTTCAATTTACGCCCATCCTGACAACTAAGACGTATATAACATTCGAAAACAACATTAAAACACAGTAACACGTTGCATATGAGCACAATAACACAGGAATATGAGTACAATGACACATTGAATGAGCAGCAATACCACAAGCAATACAAGCACAATAACGCAGCGATATGACCACAATAACACAAGGAATATGAAGCACAATAGAACAGGGGATATGAGCACAATAACACACATCCTCACCAGGATTGTCGGCGCGGAATCTAACGATGGTGTACCCGCTGCTGGGTACCATGACGGTGTCCTTCTCAAGAGGCGCATCCAGGTTACGGGGGAGCAGTCCCTGCTCGTCCTGTGCGATGACGTACGAGCGCTGCAGGACCCCTGACTGGATGGGGGAGCGTAGCACCTCCTGCCCCAACACCCTGAACGAGTGTCCGTGCAAGTGCACGCTTTGGCCTTGGTTACTATCACCGCCTGAAAATATCAGATAAAGAACAATTTATTTTACTAGATGAATACGTATTGTTTTTATTTGGTATCAAAGAATACGTGTTCGGTTCTGGATTTTATCGGAAAACATGATAGAAGACCTGCCTTACATAGATTGTGCTTCGATTTTCAAGTTACAGGTAGAAACATCAGGCCTTTAAGAACAGCCCCAATAGCTAGAACCCGACCCACAGGTAAACACATCAGGCCTTCAAGGATGGCTCCAATAGCTAGAACCCGACCCACAGGTAAACACATCAGGCCTTCAAGGATGGCTCCAATAGCTAGAACCCGACCCCAAGTACGGTTGACTGACCAGCATCTATGAGGACCAAGTCGACGACTTGGTTGAGAGGCAGGTGGAGGAGGTGTAGGCACCGACACAACTCCCTGTGGCACTGTGATGGTGACGACGTCGCCCTGCACGTCGAGCCTTCAGGAGGGGGAGTCTGGGACAGCAGCAGTGGAGATGCAGGAGATCGTAAGGTCAGATTGTTAATTTGTGGAGATGGCACGCGTGATCCTTCACCCTCTGTAAACCAAGATGTCATGTATGAGGCAGTGGCTCCTCGCGCATAAGTCAAATTGTCGCATATGGTCTCGGTATCGTCGATTTATCGAAGGTGTTATCCAATAGAAAGCAAAAGATTTAGATGGAGAGAGTTATTTTTGAATGCAAGTATCGTTTCGTAAAGAAATAAAGCTTCGCATTAATGTCAGAACACAACTTGACAAATTTTGATGTATGAAATATATCTTTTATGATAAATTACAACAAAACTAAAATTTATCCTGGATGCCATAAATCACTCGGCGTTATTGATAAAAGTAGATACTGCGTAGCCATCGCCTTCAAAATATAAGAGGGTAAATCACAGAATCTGTTTATAGTTTGAGAACAAACTTCGACATATGTTTGAAGAAATTATTAGAATGATTAAAGAGGTTTTCAGGAAGAGTTAAAAAACACAATTTACATTTTTTTACAAAAGCAAATTAAGTCATTTATACAAAAATTACCGCTCATGAAAATTTCACATTGAATTTATTTCAGCCTATTTAATAAACCTCCATGCGGGCACAATTAGTTGCACCAAGCAGATCAAGAATGCGCTAAATTTATTGTGATGTTCATTGTAGCATAGTCTCATCAGTGGTGGCAATGGCATCAGTAATCCTATCACTGTAAATATTCTCTATCGGATAACAATAGTGTAATTATATCATGAAAGCATTTTCTTTGAGAAAATTTTACATTGACCCTGCAATGTAAGAGCAGTAAGCTGACCGTCGTCGATGGAATAAAGAAGAGGGTCGTAGTAGAACGGATTCTCGAGGTAGCGGAGGTTGAAGACGAGGTAGTGAGTGGAGGAGGCGGAGGAGAGGTGAGACGGCAGTGGAGTCATGGAAGACAGGTCTGTCAGGCAGATGTTGGAACCAGAACACACTCCGCTTATTGGATTCACCCGCTGAAGAACAAAAATATTGTGAACATTAGAAATGTAAGAACAAAAGCCGAAGTTAACAGTCGTGAAATAAATAGGTAGGTTTCTGGACACTATTCATAGAGGGTTGAGACTCGGAAGGACTCGAAGATGTCGTGAAAGAACTTGAGTGCAACGATTGAGAGTATACTAAAGTAACAATTAAACATGAAACACGTTTTCAACTTATCAAACGCTGAAGACAAATAACAAAGGAACTTATTTCAGTATCCTTACGCATGAAAAGCTTCCACACATTCATTTTAAACAGAAAGACTCGACTGAATATACTTTCGGTTACGAACAGTAGCAGTTCTTACCTTGCCTACAGCGCCGTGGATGCCTAAGACGGGCTCCTCAGTGCGGTCATCAGGGCTGAGACTGCGCAGGTCTCTGGATATGTAGCGCAGCACCGCCCTCTGTGTCAGGTCTGAACAGTCCTGTGTACCCTCCAGCGTGATCCAGTAACTCGCAAACTGCTGGTCTGCCTTCACCACAACGTCCCAGCGCTCTCCTGCACAACTCTTCATGTTTTTAATTGCTTCAAAATAAAAACAATTGACATCTGATACGAATTAGATTGTGAGTATTCGTTAGAGAGCAGAAGATAAGTCGTTTATTCACACGAGCACTACCCAACGCTCCTCTGCACTGCTTTTTGTGTCTTTAATTACTTCAAAATGAAAACCAATATAACTTTCAATTAATAAAATCACAAAAGAAAGAAAGAAAAGAAATCAACTTAATTTCCAGAGTATACAGTTCAGATACATTGGTTTTTCAAATTTTTAATGGTAACATCTTATGAGTAGTGATGATGCTTATCGATAAGAATAGTCATTCGGTATCCTAAAATGAGTTAACTAACTTTTAATGCTAGACGTCGTAAATACTTCTCAACTTCAGTACTGCCAGTGGAATCATGTAGCAACAATTGAAGGGTGGATAGCACTAGTGGACTACTTGCATTTTTTCCCACGGGAAAAAATGCAAGTAGTCCACTAGTGCTGTCCACCCTTCAAATAGTAAACTACTAGATCGTAAGTAAACTACTAGATCGTACTTGCATTTTTTCCCGTGGAAAATATATTATATTTACCGCGGGAAAAAATGCAAGTAGTCCACTAGTGCTGTCCACCCTTCAATTAGCAAATGTCGTTAGCGAAAATGCTGTCAGTCAATAGAGAAGCTACTACTACTCGAGCTCTCAAAAAGTAACTGACTCAAAGCCTTGAATGCATTTCACGTTTAGTTTTAAATTATCCATGATTTCTTGTAACATTACAATAATTACAGACATATTTGCATAAATTTAACGAATAGCAATAAGTTCAACGTAGTAAAAGGTCAGGATTTTACTAGTCATCCGAGACCATAACGTTTAAATCAAACGTTCACTCAACATAACATATTTCGAAAGAAAGGATGGTGAATTTAAAATATTAATTCATGAAATGATAAAGCATTAAAATAAAAATTGGAATCTCATAGTAGACGAAAACAGTAAACGATAACGCAATTATAAATATTACTCTTTAGATTTATCATATCACTTGATAGAATCTGTAGACGAATTCGAAGTTTCATTTAATGCCAAGGACTTCGTGACTGAGGTCACGATAATTCGAAGAGTGATCTCCGCACAGTCCCTCTTAGTCAGTGACGTGGCTAGGAATGAATTAACTTTTTGGCTTCAACTCCAGCACAAATTGATCGGTTAGTCGTCGTCTTGTTTAAATTTAGCACAACAACATAGAATCCCTGAGAGCTATGATAAGCGAATGAAATAAATGAAATTATTACAAAACTACCAAATTCAACTCTACAATTTCATTCAATCCATCTTGACAATATCCTACAACTAACTATGCCTAAACGTCATCAGGCAACGGAATTTTTTCATTTCATCTTCAACACGTCAAAGTTATTATTAAGATAAATAAACACCGGAATTTTGACAGAGGAATAAATACGACAAAAGTCCCACAACTTGGAACCACGCACCAGGAAAGAGGACGACGCTGGAGGCGTTGTAGGGCACGATGGGGGCACCGTCAGCAGCAATGACGGTCAGCAGGTGACGGGCAACGCTGAACACGATGGGGCAGTTCATGAAGGCAGCGCTCACCAAGCGCAATCTGTGGCGCTCGCCTCCATAATAACAAGAAATGCTTAAATATTTTACGTACAAAACAAGGAATTTACTCACAAAATTAAGTTTAACACATGAATGAACCAATTTACGCGTCTTTTCACACTGATACATTTTCCCCACGAGAATTTCAATTTCACTCACCTTGTCTCACGTGAAATTCGGCGAGTGATGCCTTCCTCGAGTCAGGAGTACTTCTCCCTGGCTTCTATTGGAGGAAAGATAATCATAGTATTCACTCCTTTATTGCCATATAAATTCACTTATGTTCGAGTTGAAGGATATAAACAAGCGTTGATTACACTATTTCATTACGATGCCTATGAACTGAATTATTATTAATCGAAGCATTTCAAATGCTGCACGTAGTGTAAAAAGCATAAGTGAATTAAAGACAATCTATTATGCATCTGAATACTATATCAACATACTGAAGAGAATGGAATAGTTATTGATGAATCAGTACACAAACAAATACCAAACCAATATGCCTTAACAGCTTGGACTTTTGGGGTCAGGAATTTAGCTAATTTTATCTTCAGTGAAACTGTCAATGCTATCAGCGAGTCTGTCAATGCCATCAGCGAGTCTTTCAATGCTATCAGCGAGTCTTTCAATGCTATCAGCGAGTCTGTCAATGCTATCAGCGAATCTGTCAATGCTATCAGTGAGTCTTTTAATGCTATCACCGAATCTGTCAATGCTATCATCGAGTGTACAAATACCGTCAGCGCATCTGTAAATATCTTCAGCAGATCTACCAATATTGTCAGCAGGCAAACTAAGTACTAGAGCTTATTTAATTTAAGGAAGGAAGCATTATGTTTGCAGCCTGCTGCCAGTGCTGTGGGATCACTGTATCATTAAAGCAATTAATATATCACGATATTGGCCTCTTCGAGGGCAATTGTTAGAATTATTCTATTTATATTCGTGAAACCATAACATATTCGGGCTTTATACTTCAATTAATTTACCTTGAAGTCAGTAACATGTTTTAGCATTTAATTATTTAGGTTTTATTTCATTTTTTCTTAGAGATAGACGAAAGATCCAACGTGAGGCCACAATTGAAGCTGCTTCCGTAATTAGAGACAGACTCACATTCTCCTTTCCAGCCCTCCTCTCTGTACACTCTGTACACACACACATATCTTTTCCCCAATACCTAAGTGATTTTTTCAGTTTTATTTATCTCTCAGTCCATGTACCCAAACCCCAGTGTACTTCTGAAACATCTTTCACGTGCTCTCATCTGCAGCATCTTTCTAACCAAACGTGATTCTCTCTTCTCCACATACCCAACACAAAACTCTACACTTTGTCCTAACTGGTAAAGGCTTCTCAAACGAGCAAAACATTGAAGATTAGTTGAGTTTGAGCCAATATACTCTATGAGATATTTTTCCTGGATGCAAAAGAAAAAAATTTAAAGATGTAACAACGATTACAGACGATGAAGCCTCGCCTGCAGATGCATTTAAAAGAATTTCAAATGAAGTTTTTTAGAACTGTCACTAAGGGCGAAAATTGAAAGGCATTTAATGTAAAACAAAATGCAAATAAAGTCGTGATATTACACAGTTATGTTGTTACGCTAGAACTGTACAAATTACAAAACAGATCAGTAGCTGTCATTCCTTTATATAACGATAATGATTACTAAATTGATATACGCTCTCTTCTATTTGATATTCTTAAGGATAAAAACGGTAATATTTTTCAGAATACATCACGAATGAATATCCACGGACTAGAGAACGACGTCGATGTTTACGTCTCAAAGTTAGGCCTAGTTACCTCATAACGACCTCTGCCGTTAATGAGCAAGTCATCTGGGTAGTGGTCAACACCGCTGTGGTGGTGCAGTGTATACTTCTCAGCTGTTGGAAGCATCATCCAGTCGTGCATCTGCACGGGTACAATAATTATTCTGCTTTGCACAAATCATCATCCATGCAAGACCTTGCAATAACCAGGTCGAACGGCGGCAGAAAAAGCATCTGACAGCAAGACAAAAATTTGAAGAGACTATTGCGTTGAACATATCGTTTTTAGAACACGTCTCCGGCCTCCAAAATGAAACAAAATTTACGTCAGGTTGCCACATAATTTTCATAGAAAAATATAATAAAATAAAAATATATGTAATAATAAAAAATATAATATATTATATATAAAACAATATACCACCATTGATATTTGTGAAGTCTTACAGCTGCTAGGTCAGGGGTATTTTTTAGCGTACTTCAGTAAGAATTTACATATAAAAAAATTAGGTAAGGTAAAGAATGTATTCTCCAAGCCAATTAGTTCAATTTTTTGTTAACAAACTGTGCATAGATCCACTACAAATTAAAGTACCTCCATTTTTCTTACATATATATATATATATATATATATATATATATATATATATATATATATATATATATATATATATATATATATACCGAAAATCATGTAACAAGACTCGAGACATACGAACACCAGCAACGTCACATCATCCTACCATAATGACATGCTCGGGCAAGTCATGGTCGTAGAGGTCTGTGTGTGGGTCTCTGAACCGAGGCTGTCGCACCACCAAAGATCCAAATACGCCGTCACCCGACTGAAATCCTGAGGAAAAAATCGTAAATTAGATCTTCGTGGGTATAATTTAACTAAACTTTATTACTGTGCAAGCTATTCTAGTTACATTAAAATCATTAGTCGTTTCCCAATCTTGTCTCCCGACGGCGACATGAATCCTGAAACGTGGATAAAAATCAATTATATATTGTACACTAATTTCAGTTCTCTGCATGTAATTCAAAAAGCAGAAAACCTTTATAAAATATTATAATTTGCAAAGCTATATGGATCACCATTTTCAAGTCTTGATATTATAATAGGTAAGATAATCCGAATAAACACGATGCATGATGCATGTCTCTCCTATTCACATTTCGTGATCATTAATTACTTAAAATTAAGTAAAAAATCTAACATGTAGAGCAACACGAAATTACATAAAGCACAAATTTGTAGCTTTAAAAAATACTAGCAAATTTCCTACTAAAGTTTCATACTAAAAAATACTAGTACGTTTCCTGCTTAAAGAACAATGAGAAAACTATTGACCACAAATGCTTTACGCAATTACCAGCTGCTCTTCAACCGGAATTGAGTTCAAACAGGTACGATCAAGACCAGTTCTGAACGTTAAATTTTACCCTGAATTGCTAGAGAAATTGTTGGATATTTTAGAACCTTGAGGAACACGATGATAAATCAATACAAATACACAACAAAACTCATTAGAACGCCTGACCAGAAAGGGCATGCCAGTAGTGGGTGCCGGGCTTGTCAGCAGGGACGGTGTAGACGAACTTCTGGTGGGGAGGGATGAGGTATTGAGTGATACCAGGGGTCCCATCCATGTAGGGCGGTGGGGTGAGGCCCTGCCAGTGCAGTGACACGCCCTCTGAGGCCAGCTCGTTCACCACCTCCACCCTAATTTCGTCTCCCTCACACACCTGACACCATCAAACATTTCGGAGATTTGTGAAACAATGTGATACTACATGGTGAGCGGCCACTAGGAAATTTTCAAAAAGCAAATTGATCACTCAAAATATAACGACGAGCAAGTGTTAGGAACCAGTGTTCCTACGTTGCAAAAGCGGGTAAGGTATTGTTGTAGAAGTAGGTAAGAGTACCGTTGTAGAAGCAATTGACTTTCAAAAGCATTTACATACGCCATATCTATTTCTACAATAAATAAACACTATAAAACCAATGTTCTAGTTACAAGAAACCCTTCAATAGTCTTCTATCATAATTTTCTTATAAAAACCGAACGAAAAGTAGTTAGACTACCAATATCAAAATTCTGTTTGCATTCGTCCTCCCTTACGATGATTGATGACCTTTCCTGATCTTCAATCTCGCAAAACTGATTATCAGCAACATGATCAGCAACTCTTGGAGAATTCTAACAAGTATTGAAGTTGAACGATTGAACTGAATAGAACACTTAATTTATTTAGCACCAACCTGAATGTCAGGTCCCGGTAGTATTGAAGTTGAACGATTGAACTGAATAGAACACTTAATTTATTTAGCACCAACCTGAATGTCAGGTCCAGGTAGTTGCTTGTTGACTACCGTGATGAGCCTACGGATACCGTTGCCGGGTGCGCAGTGTGGCAGATTGCAATGACTACTGTTGCGTGGACAATCTCCACACGCTCTGTGGGCACACAGAGTTATCACAATGTGATATTTTCTGTGGCTCTGATATTTTACATACACTCTGAATATTCAGATTTGAAATTTCGTAAAGAAAATTCACTCGTATAATGAGGGTAAATTTTCCATTGGTTGGAAAAGAATGTTCTCTGCGGACTAAAACGTTTAGATATCAAACCAATAATTCAAAATAGAAACCTACGATTTCAGATAACAAAGACGGTACGGTTAGAGATAACAAAAACACAAAAAAATTATTGCACGTGAATGCAGAGTGACTGACCTGGAGAGAGTTTGGTAATGCTGAACTGAGAATGTGAAACTGCAAGTCCTAGAGTCTCGCTCTTCACATTTGCGCATGCAACTGCGACCT
This sequence comes from Trinorchestia longiramus, assembly GCA_006783055.1. Taxonomy (NCBI): domain Eukaryota; kingdom Metazoa; phylum Arthropoda; class Malacostraca; order Amphipoda; family Talitridae; genus Trinorchestia; species Trinorchestia longiramus. The sequence goes on from VCRD01000020.1 coordinate 831,466, forward strand.
GAACGAAACCCAACACTGAGTGAGAAATACAAACCTGCAACTTCATTAAGTGACCTAGAACATGAACAGGGATTCAGGGGGTGATAGTTCTTAGAAAATAAAACTTATAAATATATGTATACTTTATTAGTCTTACGTTTGTGCTATGTGCAATAAAGGATATAGAAATTATACTTTTCTGATGTGCATGGGCAGCGAGGAACTTTACATACAGAAGCACATTTGTGGCATATGAGCAACTTGTTACAAAGTTATTTTGTTTTGATATTTCGCTCTGGGTAAACTTTTATTACTTATTTTGCTTGGATATTCCGCTGTGAGCAAACTTTCAATATATATTTTGCCGTATTATTTACTTATGATAACACTTAGGGTGGCTGCAAAGTTACCTGGCGACACCACGTTAGTGGGGAGGACGGCGGAGAAGAGCGTGGCGAGTGTAGAAGCTAAGACGAGGACTGCCAGTCCTCCTGCCACTGCTCCAGTCACGTTACGACAGCCTGACATCCTGCTGCTCCGTGCTCCTCCTACTGGTGGCTGCAATCGTCGCCTGCGACTTCAATTCCCCAAAGGAATCCAAAAGCAGTTCCCTAACTGCAGAGTACTTGCTTTGGAACTGGGGCACAACTGCTGGAAAATTAAGAGCCCTCGTTTTTTTTAAATTCAGGCCACTGTTAATTGGACTGAACGCTCCCAACGTTTAACAAACTTTCAACTGAAATTTTCACTTTGTAAAATAGATTGCAGAAATTTTACCCCCCGAATAATTGGAAGAGGAGTAACTTCTTTGCTTGAAAAGGCAGGAACTTTCAACAATTTCACGTCGAGGAAAAACTATAAAAGAAATTAATAATTTCGTTTATGCTACTCTCACGTGAGGTCAATGTTAAAATTCGAACACTAGCATAAAGCAGTGCACGACACACTTATAATTGGTGAGTGTCTTTCTTTCAAGCAGCTGATTTCTCCTAAGTTCTTAGCTAGAAAGCAACATTTACATTTTTCTTACATTTAAAAGAAGGTGTATGTATAATGGTGGATATTGACGTCAATTTAGGACAAAAAGCGCGAGGATTCTGAAATGGAATTTCCTAGAACCTGCAGGGAAAATTTTTTTAAATTGAAGACAAAATACAGTAGTTCTGAAGAGATACATCTTAATTTAGACGGCATTCATTTTGTTTTCCTAGAAAAACGTCTTCCTTCAATGTTTCACTTGAAATCAAGTAAACATCGTAAATTTCTTGTGCGGAATGCGCTACACTAACATTCATTTTATTAGGAAAATAGTTAAATACGGGCTTTGTTTTATGATGAAAATTCGTTTATTACTTGTAACTCGGTAGATTATAGAGACTCCGTTGACTCTGTAGACTTGAAAGCCTCCACAGACTCCACAGAATTGGTAGACTTCACAGACTCCACAGACTCCATAGACTCCACAGACTCCACAGACTCCACAGATTCGGTAGACTTCACAGACTCCGTAGACTTGAAAGCCTCCACAGACTTGGTAGACTCCACAGACTCCATAGACTCCACAGATTCGGTAGACTTCACAGACTCCATAGACCCCACAGA
>VCRD01000020.1:833367-846562 GCA_006783055.1 Trinorchestia longiramus
ACATGCTGTCTTCTTTGTGTTGCAGGTGTGAGGTTCGAATCTTTGCGAACATGATTCTTTAATCACATTTAATCATGTTCGCAAAGGTTCGAACCTCACACCTGCAACACAAAGAAGACAGCATGTTAGCAACGGTTAAAGGGTGAGTACATTTTTTTGAGACACCCTATATATATGTACAATGAAAGGAGAATAAAACAGCATCTCTATCTTGAAGCGCAGTGTAACGAAATTCAAAGATAAGATACTGGAAACGGAACTGTAACTCGTATTAATGTATCATCTGGCTTGTATTTAAGACTCGAGAGAATCATAAAGAATCAGCCAAGAGCATAAAATAAATTTATAAAGTACCTAGCAATCATTTTGGTTAGGTTTGGATCCCCTATTTGTGGTATACATATTACGCAACTCAGTAATTCAGAATACCAGACAAAAACTGAGAGAGTAGAAAAATCTACAGAAGTGCACCTATATTCTATTAAAACACATGACGTAATCTTCCTGCAACCTGGCAGCGAGCTTCTATCTGCAGGCAATGCACTCACTCAACTATTGTGAGGAAACCGCACCAATGCCCTGCTGACGTCGAACGCTGGCTGGCGGGACTGTGGCGGTTGCTGACATTCGGTCTGCGGTTACAGCATCTCCGCGACTCTTTGTGCCCACCTCCCAAATACGGCGTGGATCCAAGCACACACACAAGCTACAAACCAGCTCTACATCTCCGACCGCTGGGCACAACTCGTCTTCCTAACATGCATGCTCAACTCAACGTATCATGCGGCAATTGGGGTGTGAGAAGACTTGTTATTCGAGGTCTAACCTTAGTCACTCAACAATTGATGAATTTATGTAAGAGACGTATACTACAAATGGTCAAAACAATGTTTATTGCTCATTCGAATTAAAAGAAGGTGTTTGTAAACAAATTTAAACCTTATAACTCCTAAGGCGTTCTTAGCATGCAGAATTACATAAATATTTTCACGTAATTATGGGAGTATTCGTGCAAATACGATGTTTTTGAGGTACTCACTCTTTTAATTAAGAAATCAACAACCTCCACCACCCCCTTACTGTCAAGCAGGTGATAATTCACCCTCGTGGCGCATGGAGTTGGAGCTATTTTCCGGCTGCATGAGTCAGTCACCTACCTGTCGACTGAATTAAGAAAAAATGAGCAACTCCAGAGTCTTTCTATTTTCCTTTATGCTAATTAACGCAATCAGCATTAAACAGTCATCTGAGATGTCCTAAAATTGAGTAGATGAAGCGTGCAGCACTGATTATAAGTAGAACCCATGTACGCACGTTTTTATCTTGGGCAACATTGACAACGTTGACAATCACTAAGTCCTGCAATCTCGTCTACGAGAAATTTTTAAAGTACCATTTTATCACAACTATTTCTTTGAGACGTTACGTCAAGGTCGCTTATTACTATAAGCTTACAATACACAGCAATAAATCTTTTACGTTGTTCTGATGCTAGTTTATTGCAGAGAATGAGGCAGTAAGAACCTGTCGGCCAGCATTTTATGTTGTGGTAAAACCAGCTCTACGTTACGACATATTTTAGTATACGCCCACTTGTCAAGACAGTTTTCAAATAATTTCCATTACATGTATATTCATCCAGAGTTACTATTTCAGCAGATCAAAGGTAAATTTGAATTAAATTTCAACATATTTGAAACTATATGATTAAAAACCAACGCATTATTCCTCAATATATCACAAGTTGTTCGACATTAAAAATGTCTTATCGTAAGGTAATGCTATCAATTACTTTCACAGCAACCGTCAGTGAGAGGCATTTAAGGCATCTACCTTTTCAGTGGTCTGATTTCTAACAGAGGAAAATAATTTAATGCGAGAGCATTAAGCCACACTAACTGCAGCTTTATTCGAATGCCAGCCTTTAATTTTCCTGTCACTGTATCCACACATTACATTACCAATGCGACTATCCTTAGAAGCACCCCATGGAGCAACCGTTCACATGAGTCACGTCTGCGAGATGTACGACAAGCCTCAGAATCGATTCAGCTCGTGGGTCGAATCTCAGTTCCTCATTAATTTGGAGCTCGAATTCCTCGTTTCCTCTTGTTCGAGGTAGTTGCTGGCTAGCAGCCACCGCATACAACATAATAATCACACGGCAGCGCATACAACATAATGATCACACAGCAGCGCATACAACATAATGATCACACGACAGCGCATACAACACAATGATCACACGACAGCGCATACAGCATAATGATCACACGGCAGCGCATACAACATAATCGATGATCAGGATTCAGAGCTATATGTCATAATTCAAGAAGAAGAGTCAGTACAAAATACTGTAATCGATGATCTAGAATCAGAGATCTTAAACACAATCACGAAAAGGTAAATGAACTCAAAATTCTTTTTACTGCTCTCTGGAAAAAAAATTGTCAATTAGAAATGATTAAAAACTCTCCAAATCCAATAACTTCCAAAAAAATCATTTCAAATTTTACCAGGAGAATGACAAATATTAATTAATTCAACCCTTAAAAATACATTTCGTGAGTTCGCTCTCCTGTTTTTCATCTAAACTCGACACCACCAACCTGCCTCCATTCAAACATGAATAATAGAGTACTCGAAATTTCCAACTTTCCCATCGAGTACCCAAAAACCCAAACCTGAATAGACACTCGCCATAAAAATTTGCCCTGCTTTTTGTGCCGCATGTTCTGAACAACGTAAAATATCTGAGTACACAATGAATTGAATATGAAAGAGTTGATGTAGAATTCAGACGTGTTGACCTTCGGCCAGTGAAATTATAAGCAGAAGCAGCCAACGCACGTTGGCCAACTCGACTCTGGTTATTCCTCTGCCAACCACTACCCATCCCCTATAAACACCACCCATCCCCCATGAACAAGTTTGTCCCACCTTAATGGATGTTCACCAGAAGCGCCTGCCGTAGCCCTAACAAACAGTTGTAGAAACTGATGCATACATAGCTCTTGTGTAGAGCATGCAACTGTAAATTCAAGATTTTGTGGTAGTCTTAAAAATAGCAGGTTATGTTGGATATTTGAATTGAAACTTCTCTTAAAACATTGACTGGTTAGTTGGATACTTAATAATAAATATATTAAAACAAGTTTCAATTCCCGGAACCATGTAAATTGTAGTTGCTCTGATAGTACTGATGCCAGTAATTAGATACATCATCCCTATCAATGCACACTATTGCATGCTCTCAAAATCCCCTGTGATATAGACAGTATAAAATCTAAAGTTCAATCAGAATATACACAAATATTAAGTGTAGCACTTGTTTATAAATCTACTCTACAGTTCATTTCTGAAAATAATAAGCATGACAATGCACGAGCAGTGAAACAACACTTTCTAGTCAACGATAGTGCATAATTAAGAGATTCATGTAAAAAATGAATACACATCACGCGGAATTAAAGCTAACACAAGTGGATACAGCAAAATTTGGACCACTTAAAGAGAGTTAGTTCATAAAACGTGTCTTTGGAAGACAATAGCGTGCAGCAGATTTCTGGAGACCCACAAAGTTATAATCTAAATTATCACCAATCCAACCGCATCACTCGCGCACCGATGGTACTCGCAAAGGAAACGGCAATTTTTGAACAACAATCTGTTTCCTTGTGACCCTTTGGATACGAATCACCTCATTTTTCACGGCAAAAATAAATCCCTTGCAATTATCAGTTTACTTTGATAGTTAAATGCTACTTGTGTGGTATCGTTTTGTGCGACATGATTTCCGTGAAGAAAAACTAAATCGTCGTATCTACCACACAAGGGAGGGATTGTGAAAGTTGTCTTTGTAAATCACTCCAGTGACAATAACATACACGACAGTATAGAGAACGCAAATTCTTCAAGTAAAAAAACACGATGACGAGAATTTTTGAAACTTTTGATGCAAAAGATTTACAATACAGGAAATCCATACACCGTTTTTAACACGAAAACAGAACGAAATAAGACAAGTAACTGAATTGAATGAACTTAAGTCATCGCGACACTTGGGACTCCACAAGGTGAGTTTCACGAAGAAGCAGGACATAAAACTTCGCGCAAGAATTTCACGCTTGAGTTGGTAGCTGGAGGCGACGGTGTCCACCCCACATGAGCAGCGGTTCCTTTGTTCTGCACCAACGAATAAAACTGGGTGGTATAATGCAAATCAGAGTTGCAATTAACTTCAAATTAACAGCCCAACACAGAGAAATAAAACTGAGTTGTATAACGCAAATCGGTGTGGCAACTTAACTCCAACTTAACAGCCCAACACAAAGAAATAAAACTGGGTGGTATAATGCAAACCGGTAAAGTAACTTTTCTGCAATTAAGCAGCCGAACATCAGCGAATAAAACTGGGTGACATAATGCAAACCGGTCCGACAACTTGACCGCAATTTAACAGCTGAACCTCGTAAATTGATAATAAGTTTTTGCTAGCCTGCAAAGTCAGAAATATCCCTTTGAAACTCGGCAAAAATAAATTGCATATTCAACAGGAAATATGCAAAGCAATCTAAGCCCAACGTTGAAAAAACTATAACCACAGAGTGTAATATTTTAATGATGGTATGTATTATTTTAGGTTTCTCAACGAAATGAAGACTACACACGCACACTAGAATAGAATAGAATAGAATAGAATAGAATAGAATAGAATGAGGCTATAGGAACGAACCTTCTGGCCCATTCTTGGGTCGGATAATTACTTCGATAATTATTCGGTTTTTACTTCGATAATTATTCGGTTTTTAGCAAGTGAATTAAAGTAGAAAAGAACACGTAATGATTATCAAATTTAGAATCGATTAATTACTCACAATCAATGAGCAAATGCTATGATTATCGACATGTAATGAGGAATATCCGTAACAGGTCAGAGCTCAATGATTTGGTCAGATGTACCTGGCGTTTGACATTGTTATAGTTACCTATAGTGAACCTAAAGTTGTTTCTTCCTGCATTGTAGTAAACAGTTTGTATTAATAATTTTTAACCCTGCACTGAGGAGTGTATCATGCATGATAGTTTCCTAAAATGTCTACCATCTCACTGTTATAATCACCTGCGAAGTTTTTTCTTAACATTCAAAAATAAATTGCACAGTAAAGGGTTGAACACTTAATAATAATTTAAATCAAGATGATGCAGATGTTGGAACAAAGCCTTTGAGTTTTGCGACCCCCAGACTTATTACCTCAGAACCTCAAGTCCCACCTCACAAAATTTACAATGCTCGACTCAATTAAAGGAGACCAAACGAGTTAATAGTCTGTGTTTCCCTAATCGTAATTTGGATTGCATTCTCCTGTAAAGTGGCCACGGGCCTAAACAAGAGGAACGGGCCCGGGGATGCCATTAAAGAGTTCAAGAGACTTGCCCCGAGACAGGCACTTCCTGCCGTCTATAATGACGTAATCAGTCCAACTTCTGTCTCTCGTCAGGTTTGCTTCACCGGTGTCAGGACTGGGCTTGCTTCACCGGTGTCAGGACTGGGCTTGCTTCACCGGTGTCAGAACTGGGCTTGCTTCACCGGTGTCAGGACTATAGCTGGCTGCTTACTGAACTGGTAAAGAGTTATCTTATACATTTAACATCGCTTTTCTTGAACACTGCAATCTGCAGAACGCAAGAATTTCTAAGTGACGTACTATTTATTGAAGGATCATTTGTTAGAGAAAAACGTAAACAAAATGTATAAATTTACGTCGTAAGAATGACTATTCACTAAAATGAAAGTATTCAGAGGAAAGATCATTTATGTGTTACAAAATGCGCAATTGTGGTCATAAACGCATAGACCAGAAGCTGCGGGAGTTGATGAAAATTTATGAAGTTCACTACAGGAAAAGAGCACAGTACTTCGAACTCAATTGAACAAAATCACCAAACGCTACCGTGAGCTTGCTTACTTACAACTGAAATGCCTGTGCGTGAGTGAAGAACGTGTACGTGACTGAGTTGGCTTAAGTGATAGGGGTGTGCGCACGTGATTGATGCCTTTACTTTAGACGGCATGGGACTTGGGTAACAATCCAAGAATGGGTAAAACGGCTCGTTTCTATTGCATTACTCTATTCTATTCTATCCTAACTACCAATGCAGAATCGTGTACTGAATGTGAAGACGGTGTGCATAGAGCAGGAGATTGGTACTGGGCTGCCAAAAAGCGCACCGCTCGGAGGCCCAGCATGACTCAGCACTAAAATTAAGATGAAATATAGCGCTCACAGAATACTAGCGCATGACTTCTTTGTCCGCAGCCTTGTAAATGACAACAACCTCCTGTGAAGAAGCCAGAAAATTAAAAGTAATGCGTTGTTTTTAACCGCATGTGATAAAAATTGACGTGGAAATTTACATCGCCAAGATTCTATTACCTAAAAACCCAAGGAATAAAAGAAAATTAGTTAATTCAGGTATTTGAGATATAACAACATGGAAATGGCAATAGATTTCTGAATTTTAAACATAAACCCTTCTTGTTGAAATTTGGATGACTGCACACTTATATCAGTATATTATATACAAAATGAACTTCGCTTAAATATCATGAATAAAGGTTACCTTTCTGAGTTTTATTAATCCTGAACTAAGACCCAAAAAAACACAGAGCTCCTCCGGCTCAACGCCTGGTCTCCAGTAGCCTCCAGGCAAACTATGTGTATTCCATCGTACTCCACGACGTCCGTACTCCACAACGTCCATACTCCACGACGTCCATACTCCACAACGTCCATACTCCACGACGTCCATACTCCACGACGTCCATACTCCACAACGTCCATACTCCACGACGTCCATACTCCACGACGTCCATACTCCACGACGTCCATACTTAGGAAAGTTGCCAGCGTTTGCACTTCAGTGCAGTTTAAATTTGTATATTATTCGGCACGATTTTAAAGCATAGCCATGTACTGCCACCGGTAACGCATGGATATCACAGTTTACAGGATATCCATGATATCTTGTAATCCATGATATCCGGTACAGGACATTCCCCTTCCCTCTTGACAGGACGAAACCCAGCAAATGAACACAGGTTTGGTGGATATGGCACCTTGAGCCCGTAACTAAGGCGAGGAAATTGATATTTTTATATTGAAAACTAAAAAGGTATTGGTAACCTCATGTTTTACATTATTAACCCGTTAATAGGGGTTTTAGAGATTTTAAAAATGAGATAATATTAACAAGCTTTTACTTGTCTTCACGAAAAAAACAAGGCACAAAGCGTCCCAAAAGAATTCCACGGTCAGAGCTAATGGACAGAGTGCTGATACCGCCTCCTTTTTTTTCGTCATTATTTCTAGGAACTTTTCCTTTTGAAAGTATCTCACGTTCAAAGACTCCCTATATTTCAAAACACTTGTTTCTGAGGGTCCTAGGTCGCAAGGACTCGCATCAGGTCATAAGGATTTCTATCAGATCATAAGGACTCCTATCAGGTCATAAGGACTCCTATGAGGTCATAAGGACTTAAATGAGATCATAAGGACTCCTATCAGGCCATAAGGACTCCTATCAGGCCATGAGGACTCCTATCAGGTCAAAAAGACTCCTATCAGATCATAAGGACTTCTATCAGGTCATAAGGACTTCTATCAGGTCATGAGGACTTTTTTCTTCAGGTAGTTTTCTTTCAAGGGCCTGATCTGGATGAAAATAATACAAAGCCACCCTTGTTGTTAGAAACCTTCATTTAAAGAACTTGCTGTTATCAACAGCCCTTGCTTACAAGTGCCTTCAATTCCACGGTTCCTGAGTCGGAAAGACTCTTTACTTCCAGTGGTCCCTGCTTCTGAATGTTTCATAATCCTTCTCTGAGACCTACAATTTGCTTGCATTTCATTTTCGAGGGAATTTCAGGTGTCGCTATTTTACTTTTAATTGAGTTTCATAGATTGTATTACAGGGTGCAACAACATAACTTCCTTTTTTATCATTCAAAAATTCATGAAAAAAGGAAGTTGTGTTGCGGCATCCTGTACAAATGACTCATGAGTGACAATTTCAAACCGAACGCTTGTCCTCAGCCATGACCATCATGTGGAAATTTCGAACACGAACTTCTGCCCACCATAGAACAATTTTTTCAAATTTAATTGAAAGATAAATCCTGAGTAATAGCTTCAATCTATGTAATTTGTTTACCTGCAGTAATTAAACCAGCCATACAATAATAATAATAGTAATAATTTATTTACTATCAATGAGCTACATATCTCAGACCATATCGGAGTTCCACTCGGTGAATTGTGGTCTCGGAGGCGGTGCCGCTATAGAAACATTTAAATTAGCAATCACATGGAAATGGGGTTGGTGGGTTAGGTGGTTTAATGACGCATTGGAGCGGGTGTAAAGACCACAGGGAGGGGGAGGAGTAAGCATTTCCTGCCCAGCACAGGCGTTAGCACAAAGCCGCCTACACCGGACGATCCTTTGACGCTGGAAGCTCTAGGCTGGACCGAATACTTCACTGAGAGCCATGACGAGTATGAAATGTTAGTTATAATACTGTTTTAAGTATTTGAATATTCTACTAAAGGACATGTGGGTGGAACTTAGTGGAATGGAATTTCCACGCCAGTGTCTGCGGAGTAAACCAGTAGCACTTCGACAATATTTATTTCAGTTCGTTCGTCCCGTTCTTTGAATCACTTTAGGTCAAAAACATGAACAAGTTTATTTAAATCAATACACAGAAAGCAGTGCTCTGACTGAAGAGTCTGCCTGAATTCAAGTTTAAAAAATATTGTGAGCTTTGATGGACGATCAACAAAAGTTTTTATTGTTTCTTTCTTGTTCACGATTCTAGCATGAATATTAAGTTAAAATTTTTGATTACATACTTCTCGAACTTAAAATTTTCACATTCCCCATAATGATTACGTTTCAGTTTTGAAACTTGTGAAGCAGTGCTTCGTGCTAATGGTTTAGTGAAAAGGTCGGTCTGCAGACCAAGAAGAATAGCGTTACAAAGGTCATCGCTGGTCACGGGCGAGGAGGCGTAAGGCAACGGCAACACCTGCAGACATGGGAGTCAGATGATCTCTCTGCTGTTGGACCACATGAGAAGGTGCGGGCGCTAAAACAAAGAAATATAGTACTTTATTTTATTGGAAACGACTCAGCAGAGCAGATGTTAACACGTTGACTCCGAAGTGGTACGTATGTGTATCACTAAGGTTAGGTTCTGTAATTTTTTCAGGTCCTTCTAGTGACTATGCGTACAAAGTGAAGTTTTACACCAATCAGGCAATCGGAGGAAACGTGTTAACATTGAGGACTCGTTCGGGTTCAAAAAGGAATGTATGTTGGAACAGCTAAAAAAAGTTCGAGAAATGAGATATCGAAAACACGCCTTCAAGATTTTTTTGATTGTCAGTCTCGGGTCTTTTGGATTCGGCTATGACTGTGTAAAGAAAAATAATTAATGTTAATGACAGTCAAAAGCTGAGTCATTCCATACAGTATCAGAGCCTAGTACATCTCTCTGAAGAGGTTGCTTAATCCAGCTTCCAAATTTCAGATCGCAGAAAATGAATTATGTACTCTCTATGTTCAGACCATTCCTTCCTATATTTTATTATACCCTATAACTACACGTAACGAAGTTTATATAATCGTTGTAACGTTGCACACTTTCCATTCAAATGTACCATCCAAATGTTTTAGGCCATAATCATATTCTGTTCCATTTCATCTAGTCCTTTCCTACAAAAATAAACGCAGGCTTGTTTAGAGCAAACTTTACAGCATAAGTTTTAATCATCATGACCCCGGTCGGTCTGATCCTTATTCGCTTCAAAAAATAGAAGAAACAGAATAATGATTAGAATATTTCGTAACGATAATTGCATCGCAAGAAGAGCTTCCAAGTTTTTTCTGGGAAACAAAAAGCACCAAAAAATATCACAGCGACGTAGAGAATTTTGCGACCTGTGATTTAGTTATCTTTTACATACAAGTATCATACGCGACCTCGCATAGAGATACTTCGGGTGAAGATACTAATACACTTGCGCGTGGTATTTTTCAAGTGACCTTCATCTTTCTTGAGAAAATTATTTAAAAGGTAGTCGTCATTCGACTCACAATAAGTTTTCAAGCACCACATGTTTTTGTTTTTCTTGTTTTCGGGGTATCTCTCATTTACACTTGGATATGAGAAGTGTTGAATAAGCCATAGCTAGAAAAACACGGCTAAGCATTTGATCATATATCTTCAATTATCGAAGTTCAAGATTTACTAGCAATGAAGCGTGTCCTCGCCACTACCACAAGAAATCGTGCACACAGCGTCAGTACGCTTGTCGATTAAGTGATGGGCTGAGTAACAAAATCTGGGCAACCCACACATCCTGATTACACGTTGCAAGCACACGAAACGCATCACATCACCCATTCATGGTTGAGCAGTCACTGAGCGAAGGATTTCGGTTCAGCGAAGGACGACTCACTAGAGTTTAGGACTTGGGACTTTGGGAGTGGGAGAAGGAGCCGTCAGCTAGCTGGATGGCAGGATACGAAGAAAATTATAGGCGACCGAGTGCGACAGTCTAGGACTCTCGGTGATGGAAATGAGACCTTGTGTTAAGATTGTGGGAGTATGACCGTGTGACCGGGGTAAGGAGTATAAGTTTTATTTAGGATTCATTATTTACTTCTGAATCTACGATCTTGAGATTTTATCTCAGAGGTCACCAGTGCAGGAGAGCATTTCCCTGTAAGATGGAGAAAAGCTAATTCTTTCTGTCTAAGAAACCAGTCTCGAGCTATTCGATGTATCATGTGTTGATTCTGAGGAGCCTTTTTCTCACTATTCTGATGGACGGCATTTTCTACTAAGTCTATTTAACTGTGTACATGATTATTGTTTGTTAAAGATATATGAGCATAATAAGATGAGTAAATTTCATAATTATAGTAGATGGATGTTGGAGCTATAAAATTTCAGCTTTTCAGGGTCGTGCATGTTTCATACTTTAAGTAACGCAGTGTGAAAGATGCCCTTAAAGCTCTGTTAACTTTATCAGACTCCACATATGAAGTATACGCAAGAATGTTATTGCCATAATCTTTAGACATCGTAAAATTACTAATTCAAGTCAGTTATGGTGATGTATAAAGTTGGGACGGGATCACTGACTCCAAATGACCGATTGTACCCTCCAAAGAATGAAGAGTGTACGAGTATATCTTCCCTGGAGTGAAAGAAAGATTACGTTCATTTTTCTTACCTGGGAACTGACTTTAATCTGTTTGGCCTGCCCAAGTGCCAGAAAACTGATAACCTGCATGCCAATTTTAACTTGCAACAACTTTTTCCTTTGGTCAAGTGGAATAGATCATGGGAGGAGGAGCGAGCTGTTTGATCTACTATTGGGTTGCTACCCAACTATCAAACCAGGGCTATGAAATTTCGATGTTGTATTAAATATACAATGTACAACGATAAAATTGTTGTCGAATTTAAACATTACTCTTGAACAACAGAGCTATACAAAACTTGAAATATTCGGACTAACATGAACACATGAAATATCCCTGCTGATCGCTTCTTGAGGAATTTTTACCCTTTCTTTTTTGAGTTTTGACTTAAGTGCCTCCAAATTTTGGTGATGTGTCTCTGATACATTAGCCTCCAATATGAACCAGGTACCGTAATCGAGGGGATTCAGGTCTGCCGATAATGGGAACCATTCTTCCTTCGAAATTAAGTTGGGAATCTTGGATGTTATCCTCTCTTGTGTTTTAGCTCCATGTGAGGGTGGTCAGTCTTGTTGAAATGACCAATATAATTTTTTATAATGGTGTTTATTCTAAGACAACAATGATGGTTACGATAATTTTTAAAGTTAATTTTAACTCTTTCTTACACAAAAACCGATGGATTAGTTTCGGTTTCACCAACCGCGGCACAAACCATCGCTGACGCAACTCTTTGTCTTTGAACAACTACCAGAGGATCAATCTCATCAGTCCTAGACCACAATCGTACATTTCGCACTTTAAATTTTACTGGACATCAAATTTATTTTCGTCGCTGAGTACGAGGCTCGATATCGCACCTTCTTGAATATGACAGTGAGATTTCAGCTTTGGGCCTGACATTTGTCCACAATTTTTGCAGATAACAGCTGTTTATTTTTGCATTTGTAAGGAGAAGTTAAATTTTAAGTCTTTGTAGAGGATGATGGATAGGGTAACGACGAATAGATTCCCCTATTTTGTTGAATTTCAGAAAGATCACGTTGATTTTCTTGTGAGTCTACAATAATGATGTGAGTCTCGACCACGGTGGTATGCCCGTAGGTACTGCTGTTCTATCATCTATGATACAACGCATAGAATACCTACCACTTAAGGATTTTATAATAAGGCAATTTTAAACACCAATGCTGCTACATTTCTTATGTACCAACTTTATTGGAAATATACGTTTTTGTTTGTTTGTTTGGTGAATTTTCCAAGTTTTGATGTTCTGGTAGTTCGATGAACAACAAACAAAAAACAAACAAAAACGTATATTTCCAATAAAGTTGGTACATAAGAAATGTAACAGCATTGGTTTTTAAAAATGCCTTATCATAAAATCCTTAAGTGGTAGGTATTCTATGCGTAGTATCATAGATGATAGAACAGCAGTACCTACGGGTATACATGAACATTCACATCACGCAATGAACGTTAAATATACATGGGGAAACAAATGAAACTTCGCTTTTTTAATGATGACTTAAGAAGTAATCATTGGTGATACATATAAATTCTACCGTGGTAGGTATTATACGGATTTTAGGTGATAAGCGAAATATTTTCTTTAGGTACAGATTAGATTTGATATCATTACATTCAACTGAATTGGATGTTTAACATCCGAACAAGACCGAAAAAGGAAAATTATGAGAGCGAAAACTTAAAACATAAAGTTGTGATTGTTATTAAATTGAAATTGTAATTTCTAATTACTGGTTGACCGTATGGTATGACTTGCTGATGATTGATTTAATTTAATCATTATTACAGTTATCTGTAAGCATCGTATTTAATATGAACGGGCGTTACATATCAGAGAAAGAGAGTAAAAAAAAGATATAACAGTGAATGTGTCAAATTTTCAATACTTAGA
>VCRD01000021.1:20672-62492 GCA_006783055.1 Trinorchestia longiramus
GGCTGCACACACGACGTCTAGTTCAATTTAAATTTTCTCCTCATTAAAACGACGTTCTTGATAAAAAAATTTCACGTACATCAGTAAAAGAAACATACCATGTGCTTCAAATATCACTTCAGAGTACACAATGCTGTACAGGTACTCTACTAAATCAGGTTATGTGTTCTGTGCTGCACAATCATTGAATAGGACATCAGTTCACATCACCACTGCAGCCTCACGATAGCTCAGTACTTCTGGCTTTTCATATGAACAGCCTACAAAAAGACCTGCTTCTAAGTACAGAACGTACAGGGGTTGCAGAATAGATGAAGGTAAGATTGACATGACCATAATCCGGAGGATCTTGTCTATAGTATGTTGTCATTAACCTGGAGCTACGACCCGATCCCTAAGATTAACTGAACTACGGAGTTGGACAACGTGTAGGCGTTACACTACACGGCAATCACGTTAGCGTCATGACAGCTGTGACATCTCTCTTTTTCTGACAGCCAGGTTGCTTCCTATCAGTTTTTGCAGGTCACTGAAGCTCAAAGCTATGAGGTTCCTTCTCTTCAGGTAGTTAAATATTTTTATTTACTTAAAATTATGCATGCAGAGTATCTAAATATTCCGACCAGGCTAATTGGATTGAATGATCTATCAAGGATATTTTGTGTGAGTCTTCAGCTAGCTGCTCATATTGTATCTTAGTTGCTGCCAGGAAAGTTGCGAGAGTTTTAGTAAATCCCATTTTATGATCAAAGAAAAATTTCCCGCCGCTTTGTTTTTTTACGGCCAGGAAGACTTGATCAGAACTGAATTCTGCATGAAATGATGACATGCTGTGCTACAGAGTGACTTTATTCCACCATCTAAAACTAATTTAAAGTCTGTCACTGTATTCATTCAAATGGACAAAATTTTTGCATTTTGGAATACAGACAGGCACTCCAGCACGTGACTGTCTCTTGTCCAACACACGGGACTAGTCTTGATGACGATAGTTGTCTCTGTTCCTTGTATGTTGAGGCCTTCTTTTCCTATGCTACCGTACTGTCAATTGGCTAAGCGTATGCATTCCTCGTATTCAGGTTTGTGCTGTGTACTGATGCTGCCCTCTGCAAATAGATACAGGCCTGTTCTCGAAAACAGGATTTCTACCATAATTTGACGAAATTTCTAGTCATGAACGGTTGACTGATTAAATAATCAATACACGGACAGTTCACTCGACACTATTGTTGGAGAAAGTGAATTTTATTTTTATCATTCACATATATAAATCGAAGTATGGGTAATACTTCTGCAGAAACGCGCAAGAACTCCATTCGGATTACCTGGATAAGATTTAAGGCAATAACTCATGGTAGTAACTAAGAGTGAGGTATAGCTTTGTTGTAATCAATCCCTTCAAATCAATTCTTTCCTAGAACTAATATTTATTTCATCGTGAATACAGTTCAAGATGAAAGACTTTCCTAGACTATGCAATCTAGAGCAAACGTAAGTGTTCACCTCTGTAGCAGTTGGTTAAGAGAAATTCATGAGAATGAGTGTCTGATTATTTCTACAACAAAAAATTATGAAATTGAACGCATTTTCCAATTTCATAATTTTTTGTTGTGGAAATGGTTAGACACTCATTCTCATGAATTTCTCTTAACCAATTGCTACAGAGGTGAGAATTTACGTTTCCTTAAAATTGCACGGTCTAGAAAAGTCTTTCATCATGAACTGTACTCACGATGAAATAAATATTAGTTCTAGGAAAGGCATACACGAACAAAGTTTAATGTGGAATTTATAGTAACATGTGCAATTAGTAGGTTTGTTTAACATCACCAAGTGTTTATACCAAATGGCAGTGTATCGCAAGACGGTCTTGCATAATGGATCTCTTTGACCATACCCTTCGCATTCAGTAGCCTATATTGACAGTGAATGGTGTGTGCATTGGATGGACCAAGACTTCATTATTCAAGACTGCTTTAGACCAAGACTTAATTATTTAAACTTTGTCTTTAATTCTTGCATCGAAGAGTCCGGGTCACTCTATGGTGAAAATGTAAACAAATCACATTAAAAATAGTAACATCTCTTCTCCAAATGGACAGCAGCAAGTGTGAGTTCATGTGCAGGCGGTAATTTGATTTCGCAGAACCTGGCAAACTTTTTGTCTTGAGTTTCTTGTTTTTGTCTACCTGATGATTCAACAGGTATCAAAAAAATGTTTTAATAATGATGATCGGTGGGCTTTCCTTTATGCTTATTACACTTGTAATTTAACCCAAATGTTCACTACATTACATAAGTAGAGCATCCTATTTTGCCACAAGCACAGTTTTACATAAGCATGACTGGTATAAGTGTTTAAAATTGCTCATGCAGTCAAAAGCGGGGCAAAAATTCCAAGGTTTTTTAGACGTGTTCAGGTCTACCGTCTTGCATAATTAGTTATCACAACCATAAGCTAAACCCTACCAGTGATGGAACTGAACAGCCTCTCCTTCGTAATGTAATCTTCTTGAAATAACAGGTACATAAATGTCAGTGTAATATATTAAGAGAAAGAAATGAAGGGGCCAGGTATTGTCTCTCTTAGCCATTCAGAGCGATCGTTCTATTTCGGTTTGAGCTGCTGTTTGCTAGTCAGGAATCAACTTGGAAATCCTCTCAAAGTCTCCTCCAATCTCGAACTCGCCTCACAAGTTTTAGGAGAAACAACTCTAAGCCGATTGAAAGCCCTCAAGTACGATGGCAAATTATGCCGATGAAAAAGTTTCGAAGCAAGTAAAATATTAACAAGCTTCATCTCCTATTCCGAAGTTTCATCCGAAATTTCCCTTAAAAATGAGCGGAGTCTGAAGGAGGAGATACAACAGTTGCGCGTGGTGTCGGTGTCAAGAAACGGACGTCGGACCACGGCGCAGTTGTCTAACATCTGGGCCGTGACCTAAATACCTGAGCATCCGAGACCGTCACGGCTATCAAGCTTTTTTTTGTGTTTACGAGTGCTATGTTTTTGATTTGTGTTTACGAGTGCTATGTTTTTGATTTGTGTTTACGAGTGCTATGTTTTTGATATAAGCTTTCCTATAGCTCCAAAATGATTGTTAAGTCCAGTAGAAAGCTGAAACATGTGTGAGAACAAACATTTATGGCAATAAAGAATCCAAATGTGCTCCTTAACTATCCAGTCGAAATGGTTCAAAGCGTTAATTCTAGTTTTTCAATCGGATGAGGAGCTTACAATCATAGCTTTTAGTAGACGTCGGGTGTGTCTAGCAAAGCTCGTCTCTATTAAGAATTCCATTCCTCCTTAGTCTATATTTACAGTGGAAAGTACGCAAATTATCCTATTTCTCTCCTCATCTGATCATTTACCTTCACATTCAGTCATCCATCGTTTTCTTCTCTGGAATAGAAAGAAATCCGTGTTCATATTGTACATAAATAAATGAGAAATGAAATATTCTCTGATTTAAGCTTAATCGAACAATTTTTTATCATAAGCTCAAAAATGAAACTTCTTTGATAGAGTCATGTATACGGCCCACAATCTACATATATAATACACAATGTTTCTCCATCTTTTTCTCTCTTTCTCTCTCTCTCTTTCTGTGTGTGTGTCCGTCCCATTACTTCCTATCTAATACGGAAGAAAATTTATTGACATGAAATCAGAACGGGTATGCATCTATTACAAGCATTGTATTGTGGATACCAAGAGTGTCGGATCACTATAAAATACTCCATTTTTTCTGTTATTAGCTTTCTTCTCTTACATGGTCATGTTATCGGTAAATACGGCACTAAATGGAAGTTCTGGTTATAATAAAAAAACATTCATTTAAAAAAAAATAATTCCTCGTAAGTCTTTAATACATTCATATTTAGAATGATTTTAAATTAATCAAATTTAAACCGTGCAATTTCCACGGGAACTATGTAGCTTTGTAAAGAATGAATGACATTGACTCATAACCGTTTTCACATACATTTATCAATTTATTTATGATCAAATGAACAGGTCCGTAAAATAAGAAGTAACAACCCAGTTCATAGATGGACTTCGTCGTTATAAAAGTATCATAAATATGCTATCATAATAGTCTATAAAAGTCGATATATCATGTTTTAATGAAGGTACTTCTGGCAGTAAAAAATGCAATATCGTACCAATATCAAATCCAATGTACATTTTTTATTAAGTTACTGAGAACCGCCGGGTTCAAGTGGTTGGATTAGACAAATTAGATTTGTCATTCAATAATTAAAAAAAAACAGAAATTACTTCGTACATCTAGCGTTTGTTTGATGACCCTACACACATCACTTTCACCCACATGTGTTATTCTTTTCTTTCACACACTTTTTATAAAGCTCCCTATCGAATTGATCATTACCTTTGAGTGATTCACAAAATAATAAAGTATCACAGTTTCACCTTCACATTCTCAATGTAAAATTTATTTCCATAACTCTTTGCAGCACTTGAGAATTTGACAATAGGCATATCTATCCTCCTAGACACTCACCAACAACAAAGGATATATGTCTTGTACTGCATTTAACTCCACCCTGAACAACTTCAGCACTGTTAAAGTTCTTATTCAGACGTTATTTTTATTAGTTGTAAAGGTAAATGATACGAAGACATCTGTCTTTCTTTTTATATTATTCCAGTCGACAGAGCACTATGTACAGAAGGTGAGAATTTTACTGTCCAGGAGTTTCTGAGTGACTATCTAATACAAGCATCTTTGAGCATGCATAACAATACTGGCCTCTAGCCGAAAATAAGTCCACATTTGATTTGATATATTTATTTATAACATAAACAGAATGCGGTAAAATAATTTGACACATGTGTAGGTTGAATGAAAGTGAAATAGAGTACAGAGCGAAAAATGTGCTTACAAAACGAAAATAACAAAATGAAGCAAACTGGTATTACGAGCTTGTCTGACAATAACATATTTTTTAGTCTTTACGTTATTCTACTTTTATTTACTTTACCTCTGAGTCACATCGCTGTGCCTCTCCCTGACCTTGAGGGTTATCTACGAATGTATGTAGCCAAAATCGTGAATAGTAGTGGAACATAGCAATTTGTGCGTGTTGTTTAATTCGCCAAGTACATGAGCTAAAGCACATTCTTTATACACGATACACTATATAAAGAGCAACATGAACTTGAAGGAATTTATATAGAATAAGGTTATCGTGAATGACTGCAGTTTAACCCGTAACGGCCGCCCTACGTGTCGTATATGGCACATCAATTAAAATTAAAATTAAGCAGACTACAGCAACGAACAGAATGAAAACTATACCTAGGCTCGTTTCTTACACGATCAATTGTCGTTCGATCGCGTTATGGTTTAGTTGAAGGTGTGTATTACTCTGTCACAGCACTACAAGGCACAAACCTCAGTCAACTATAAATTAATTTGGCCCGTTAAAGGTTAAGGCAAGAAGTCCCGACGCTAATGCGTCTTCGTGCTCGGCCAGACAAAAAGCCTTCACTCAAGAAGAAGTTATCGTACAGGTCAGCTCCATTCTGCTACCCGAGAGCTTAGTGATAATTTCAGTGCTTGGAGTTTATGGAGTTCTATATCTGCCTCCTTACTTTTTTGCAGGTGTCAAGGCAGGCCCGAGTTGCGTCAGAAAAGAAGTCCACATCAGCAGACAACAGCTGATGCAATATTTGGTTTATTGCTCATGTGTGATGCAAGTTGCAGTCGTGCGTGTCATCTGTTGCGAGGGATTAGAAATGATATAGGGATTGAGACGCGGTCTTTCCCTACGCAGGCTTTTTCGATTCCTACAGCAATCGTTGTTGGTTAATTTAAAGTTCTGATATGGAGGTCAAAACAGGCGAGGATTAGCTTAGAATTATGTAGGTTGAGCAGCATGTTTCCACATTGTAATCATTGTAAAACGTACATTTAATGTTAATGTATGATGTTAAATTGTTTTTTAACAGTGGAGAATTTGACGTGTTATAGCATTTTCCTAGACCCTTGCAAGAAATGAGGACTTGTAATAATCTATTTTTTTTTTAATTGTGGTGCTCATATGTGCACAATTCGGTAATGAATAATGTCACAATGTCAGTAAGCATAATTACTCGTTGTTGCAAAGGGTTAAGTCTGTGGATTCTTTACATTTCATTGTCTGAAGAGTATTTTATTTGTGTCTTGAACTAATCTTATATTCGGAAGCGATGACTAACACTGAGTACTATGGTATAAAGAAAAAAGTGTAGCGACACACAGTCGCTACATGTTTCATAGAACTTAAGATATCTTATACTCGTATATAGTGCTAGATTACGTGCAATGAAGTATACAAAGTGACATATGAATACAGAGCTTATTCTTGGCACGGCGAAATGCAGTTACTAATAAAACATAAACGGGACGTGACTGGAGCAGTCGCTGAGACAACATACTTAGTCTTAAGATATTAACAGTGACCATTAAAAACCTAATGCACACTTACTCTAGGTTTGGTTGGAAATTATGTTCATTTCTTTCATTCATTTTAGTCGCGTCACTGAAAAGTTTGCGCTTTATGAAGTGAGTCAGAGTACATTATTTCTTTTATTCATTTTAACAGCATCACTTAAAAGCTTTTGCTGGGTGATGTGAGTGGGAGTACATTATTTATTTTATTCATTTTAGTCGCGTCACTGAAAAGTTTGAGCTGGATGATGTGAGTCAGAGTACATTATTTCTTTTATTAATTTTAGTCGCGTCACTGAAAAGTTTGCGCTGGACGAAGTGAGTCAGAGTACATTATTTCTTTCATTCATTTTAACAGCATCACTTAAAAGCTTTTGCTGGATGATGTGAGTGAGAGAACACGTGTCTCAGGTGGGTACATACAGTGAGAGGCCATGTCAAGGTGATGTCTGTAGTATCAGTTGTCAGTTCTTCTCTGCAAGATGCGTGTCCTGGTGAGCTCCAGAGATAGTGATCGCGTGATTTTTTTACTACTAAGCATCCTAAAAGGATAAAATTAACTGACCACATGAAGCCCGCCAATTTCTGTGATGGATGTTAGCGTTAATTGATGCATTTATGCAGAAATGACTTTTTATTTATATGCTTGCTATGAATAAACAACTGAAATATTGTAAATGATAAAATAATTAATATAAAACAACGCAAAGATTGATAAATTGCGATCAATAAATCAAACTAATAAAAATAAATGGGAAAATATTATTCGTTATTTCCAACTGTTTTGACACGGCGAGATTGGTCGCCTGCAAAGTCTTTATTTAGGTGCTACTGTGAATTCTTAGGAATAAATCATTGCCTAATCACAAGCTGAAAACAAGCTTAGTGATAACTGAATAACTTTCACTTCATTGACTTTCTCGGAGCATATATTGATTCTATATCATAATATGACTTCATTCAGGTTCTCGGAGCATACATTAATTCTATTTCATAACTTTAATTTCACTGAGGTTCTCAGAACATATTTTATTTATATGGTATGTGGGATGAATATTCTCCTCATCATAAATCTTGGGTGACGCCATACTCACGAGTTTCTATTGATGACGTGTGCTGTAATCGTCAGGATGTTTAGAGTATTTAGTATTTGTTTCCGGACTTTGGAATTTCAAGTCCTCTTAGTTACTCTAATTTATGCATTTTCCTGTTGTTTCTATGTTTTGTATCTTGACATGAGATATCAGGGCTACACAGTTTCTCAACTTTAGATATCAATATTTAGTTTCTAAGCTGAGAATAATTATAAAGAACTAGTCAGTTGAAAACTAGTGTAAAGTGAGACTAACTAGAAAACTAGTGTGTATCCTAATCACTGGAAAAGGAAATGGTTGCATAATTTCTTATAAAATGCACGCAGTTGATCTTAAGGCAAATATTTAGTGTAATGCACGTGATGGCAATCAAATATATGTAGTAGTTGGGATACATTCCTTTTAAATTGACTGATATTTTTGAATATTTTTCATCAATATATCGAGTAAAGGCAATGGCTCCATATATTTTTCACTGGTGTGTCTAGTAAATGTAGTGAATCTGTGTATCTTCCGGAGGTACACCTGGTAAATCCAATGGCTCTGTGTATTTAGTATTAGTATATCAAGTAATTATAGTAGCTCTTTAGTCCGAACTGTCAGGGTGATGATCAGGAGTTAGAAAGCAGCTATGATCTTTTTGGATTCAAGACTGCTTTTCCAGGTGAACAATTCTCGACAAACATATCAACATCGAAAGGCGGGTTGAGGCTTCACGCTAATTTGGAAAGAGAAAGAAATAAGAAACCTCTCCTTTTACAGGTGATATATTTTTTCATGGAACAATAACCCTCTTAATATGGAGAAAAATGTCCACATATGCTGGTAAAGTTGCTTCTGTGCCCAAGTCTAGCACGGCTAACAACTAGTGGGTGTAAAAAATTGTGCCTCAAGAGCTACTACGGTTTTTCTGCTACATTTTAATTTATGTTTAGCAAAAATTTGATTCACCCAATAAATATCTGCAGATATGCTAATTATATTGAAAGGCAGGATGATTGACATGCATTAATAATTTTATTTTATTTTCGATCAATTAAAATGCATCCGTTTATTTCATTACCCAGCTATTATAAATAATTTTTTATATTAATATAAAATATGCCTTGTGAGGAATGACCACAAAAAAATGGAACGCTTTATATTTTTCTTATAAAATCTAGTAAAGTCATTGCCGCCCAACACGACTTGTTTTTTTTGGAACGTATCCCGACTGCAGCATGAGCTTTACCTCTTTTATTGTTTATAGTGAGCTGTTTTATTGTTTCATATTCATTGAAAGAAGTGGTCACAAAACTTTAAAGACTGTGCCAGTAACACAACATCCTCTGACGTTCACGCCGCTTGCTGTTTACGAAAGCAAATAGCTAAATAACAATAATTTCTAGTGTATTAGGTTCGCTGCTGTCATGTCGAGCTCAACTTTGAGTAGTTAGAATAAACGTTGACTTCTTCAGTCGCTGGTAGCACCATCACGAGTCTCGACATCTTAGAAGAATGCATTGAAAAAACCATGTGATTGTACTGCATACTTCATTGGAAATAAAGTTTCTTCTTTATTTCAGATCCTCCCTGTACTGTTGGCCTTGCTGGTGCTGACACATCTCACTCAGGGTGGGATGGTAACGTTCGCACGATTTTTCAAGGCCCGCACTTCCGGACGCAAACTCGTCGCCTGCAAACTGACCAGCACCTACACGGACACCACAGGCCCTCACAACAACGTCGAGTGCATCACCGATAGATTTTAGAGCAAAGTCCGCAACTATCATGAATCGCAAACAATAATAGTCCAGAACAATAATTATTCTTCGCGAGATGCAGGAATGATTGTTTGTAAGCCGTTTGTACAGGAGGCATGCCATTTCCCTTATATGGAAAATGTCGTTCCTGAAGTACATTAGAAATAATTCATTTTAATCCTATATTCTAAATGGTTCTTTTAAATGTTGGGCAAAATTACATACAGATGGCGTATTATGAGTGATAATTTACGTAATATTTCCTTCAGAGACATTTAAACATTTCATTTATGCTTTTGGTGTTTATATTTACGGTGTACGTGTTAAATCTATCTGTGTTTAGTAATGGAATTTAAATCGTAGGCTTGTTAACGTCATATTTCGAAACATAATTTTAGTACATTTATTCAGTACACTGTATTTAACCCTTCACTGCATGAATTATTCGAAAAATTTGAAGGGTGTCTCACAACAATTGTGCTTCACCAGCTGATGTGTGTGTAGCAGTGGTGTAATACGCGTTTCATACATCATCAATAAGTCCCTAATGTGGCACAAGCAGCTACCACGCCTCAATAATTATTTCATATGATTGTATACGGAAGAAATAGCTATGTGCCATATCTGTCACGCCGTACAGTGAAGGGTTAAAAGAATCTTTGACGGTTTATTTTTGATTTTGATGATTTTTCTCCAGTTGGTTTCGGTCGTTGTGAACATTTGGGTATGGTTCAAAAGTGTCCGCTCCATCAAGTGTTTTAGCAAGAAAAATACACGTTTTGATGTACACGTGCGAATACATATGGTAATATACTCCTGCTGTTTTCTATTATCGTTACTTCAATAAATTAAAAAAAACGTTATGAACATTTGAAGTAACTCTTCTTTCCTTTTTAATGTAATTAATTTGAAGTAAAAATGCGAAGTACCCCAAGTGTGTCTTCTATACTCGTATTCTCAAAAACACAATTGGAATATTTTATAGAAAAAATTAGGAAATTGATAATTTTTTGAAATACATTGCTTGACTACGGAGTTTAAATACACATGCACATAATACTTATGAACTGAAAGCTCCAAGTAATTTCAGGTGAATGTGAGCAGACTTTTTCTTCTTCTTCTTAATTTATTGGCTTGTAGCGAATGATATATATATTTAAAATATATACAACAGAACAGCCCAACCAGGGCTTTCATATTGCAACTAGAGTTATCGTACGCCTGTACAGTTTTTGTACATATTATATACAGTATAAAAAGAAATTCTCCCATCTGCCTCTATGCGAGGTGTACCCGCTATTCCTCCGTTCAGGAGCATGCGTCTAATCGATGTCTCGAGTGGGATTTCTCGACAATAATTGCACTTGATACCGAACTTAAGGAGTTTCCAGGCATAAATTTTCCATTTATTTGAAACAGTTGATTTATTAACTTTAATACAAGTGAGCAAAAGTCAGTGTTCAGTAGTATGAGAGGCGCACGACACAGAGGTGTCTCAGGCAACAGATGCAGCAGAACAGGCTCACTCAAACTTGGGGATGAGACAAGTTTATCTTGAGCACACAATTCTATAATAGTTGTCCTGGTGAGCTTATTGGTTTGTTGTAGTGAACTTATTAGTTTGTCGTGGTTGTCGTAGTGAACTTATTAGTTTGTCGTGGTTGTCGTAGTGAACTTATTAGTTTGTCGTAGTGAACTTATTGGTTTGTCGTGATTGTCGTAGTGAACTTATTAGTTTGTCGTGGCTGTCGTATTGAACTTATTGGTTTGTCGTAGTGAACTTATTAGTTTGTCGTGGTTGTCGTAGTGAACTTATTAGTTTGTCGTGGTTGTCGTAGTGAACTTATTAGTTTGTCGTAGTGAACTTATTAGTTTGTCGTGGTTGTCGTAGTGAACTTATAAGTTTGTCGTGGTTGTCGTAGTGAACTTATTAGTTTGTCGTGGTTGTCGTAGTGAACTTATTGGTTTGTCGTGGTTGTCGTAGTGAACTTATTGGTTTGTTGTAGATGTCGTAGTGAACTTATTGGTTTGTCGTGGTTGTCTTTGTGAACTTATTGGTTTGTCGTGATTGTCGTAGTGGACTTTTTTTAAACTCTTAATGACTGTAGCAATCATTCGAACAAACGATAAGGTCTTTCCAAAATTTTGCCCAGCTTCATACGCTTTCAGATTTGTTGTATAGTGGGCGTTGTATAGATTTTGTGTTCACTTGAAACATATCGCTGACCTCGGCAGAGCCTTTATCTCAATTGAAAATATTCAGAGTGGTGAAAATGAAAAATGAAAGACAAATTTCCTGAAGGCTTTACCACGCACACAGATGTAGTTAGTGAATAAATAATTCAATTTATTCTAACGGTGTTACTTTGCTCCACCTGGTTATAGAAATACTGCACTAAACCGAAAAAAATATTGTTGGACGTAGTTGTCTAATGAGAGTTCATGAAACAAAACACTTTTGACTACAGGAAAAATGCCACAGAATAATAATTTTTAGGGAATAATATTATATGTTAATCCTTAAATAATGATGTCTTATTTCTTAAATAAAATGAACGAGACTTATTATGAGTCTTATTCTGTTCTGAGAACTGTGATTCGCAGCATGCGTTTGCTGGAATTCTGGAACTCATTTGTGTAAAATTAGGACATTTTAATGCTCCTGTGAGCTAACCAACAGACATGGAGTACTCAAGAATTCTAAAGTACTCAAACTCCTGCGTGACGACCATAAAAGAAAAAAGATCTTTATTCTAATACAAACGGCGTATTAAGCAATATATTTAACTGCATGATTGATATCTTTCTGAAACTTAATTTTGTTTACAATTTTGGCTTGAAGTGCTCTTTTTCAACTCATATTTTATACCCAGCTAACGAAAAATATGACAAACTAATTAAATAAAGATGATCAACTAATAGAAACAAATAATGAAACTAATTCAATTTAAAAATAGAAGTCATCATCTACTTTTTCAGATTAGTTCAATAGAAAGAGATTAGCTACTGTTATTAAATGCAGTGTTTGGGTACGATCTCGCAACTTGAAAGATACCTTTTCAATGTTATCAATTTCTGACCTTTCCATTGCCAGTGTTTACCTGTTTTCAATTACTGGAGGTCAAAATGCCGCTCAATCTTAACTTGTCAGTGGAGGTCAAAATAGTTCTGAATTTCGATTCCTTTCTTACAAGCTCTGCTAAACGATCACATCATCATTCACTGCATCGCAAGACACTGACCTTGTCGTTCCTGGTATAGTAAAAAGTCAACTTCATCATTCTTAGTGACATAAAATGTTTGCTTTATCATCACTTGTATTGTAAAATGTCAGTCTTATGATTCCCAGCATTGCAGATGTCAGTCTTATGATTCCTAGTTCTGCAAATGTCAGTCTTATGATTCCCAGCATTGCAAATGTCAATCTTATGATTCCCAGTACTGCAAATGTCAGTCTTACGATTCCCAGCATTGCAAATGTCAGTCTTATGATTCCTAGTACTGCAAATGTCAGTCTTATGATTGCCAGCATTGCAAATGTCTGTATCAGGATTCCCAGTACTAAAACTGTTAGCATTATTATTTCCACTATGGTGACCGTTGTCCTGATAATTTCTAGAATCGTGACTCTGGATATTGTTTGCAGTAGCAAAAAAGTGTAACCTTATTCTTCGATATTTTTTAGTCTGTAATCTTAATTTACAGTAATGCTGAATTTTACTTCACGTTCAGTATGGTGGAATTTCATTCAGATTCTTCATTTCTAGGAACTTGAACTTTTCACCTCACATCACAGAGACGTTAATTCATGACAGGATAACTTTATGCGTTTATGAATTTATCTAGCATTACACTAGAGCATACGTGTGTGAACTCAGCCAGGTATTCAACCAACACATTCTCTACTTCCAACTTGACTCAGACAAGAAGTCTTTCATACGCGTGCGTTAGGCCTGAACTATATGGAAAAATATAGTAAAGCTAAATCGTCGAACCACGATTCATGCCTGAGATAGATAAGGTTGTTTTCAAAATACGTTTTAAAGACCTTATGGAATGAAAGAGACAGTTTTATTAACAGGTGTAGCAATAAAATGGGACTAATAAATTTTAATTCATAGGGAAAGAACAAACGCATGTGTATTTATTGTATTATTATAATAAATAATGTGTGCGAAAGAACAAAAATTGTGCAAAACATTGATTGCATTATATTTGATGTATTTTGACAGAACGCTTCCCCGTTTACAAGTACAAAGAATGAAAGTGAATATTTGTTAATATCGTCTACATAACAAAGCACAAGTAATCAGACTCAGGAGTTCATGTGCACTGAAAAATAGTCCATAGATCAAATTCAATGTTCCTTCATGCCCCATCTTTTTGTCCATTTTTTCTTCTGAAGTTTTCACAACTCGTTCATAAACTTGCTTCAAAAATACACCAGGGTCGTGTTTAACACAAACTTTAGCGAGTTTTCAGCAAGTGCAATACAAGCACAAGCGATTTTACTGGTTTTCCATTCCCAGTTTTATTGTTGAGGAAACTCGGGATATTACGCAGCTAACCTTTACGTTTCTGGGAACAATGAAACTGAGATCATTTAGGCCTTTTCTGTCTTTTATTGAGGAGACAGAAACGATACTGGAAGCTGTGTAAGCTTCGAATGCATTCTTATTCAGTAAACATCATCAGATTATATTCTTCGCCTACAATGTCAATGTTTTCAGGATGACACAAGGGCAAAACTATGTGATACGTTTTATCGTTATTGACACTAACCTAACGCTATTTATTTTGCAGTTATTGACACTAAAATATCGATACTTAGTTTACAGTTATTGACGCTGAACTAACGTTATTTGTTTGTCAGTTATTGACACGAAACTAACGTTATTTGTTTGCCAGTTATTGACGCTAAACTAACGTACTGCATTTTGCATTCATTGCCACTAAACTAACGCACTACATTTTGCATTCATTGCCACTAAAATAACGCACTGCATTTTGGACTCATTGCAACTCAAATAACGCACTACATTTTGGACTCATTGCAACTCAAATAACGCACTGCATTTTGGACTCATTGCAACTCAAATAACGCACTGCACTTTGCACTCATTGACAGTAAAACTAACGCAATGCGTGCTGTGTCTGCAGCTCCCCCACTTCTGTTCACATTAGTTAATGAAACCTCAATCTATTTCCATTGAACTTCTGCAACAATTTTCAGCAAAACATACCTTGATCATCCAGTAGCTTAGAAATTTGTGGAAGTTGCGTGGGAGTTATCTTTGACGGGATTGAATGCGTATTTCAGTAGCGTTCTTTTCAACAACAGAAAAATTTAGAAATCACATATAGATATTATTAAGGGTTCTTTTACACACAAGAATTATTTCAATAATAAATTACTTCGAGTTCACTGTGTTGTAGCCCAAATAGTTATCAATTATTTAGCAGTAATGATTTTAGGTCTCGAAAGCTCTCGAAACTGCTACAAATGACAGCTTTAAAATGATCATTTTGATTTCACGGCTATAAATAACAGCTAAAAAATAATCAATCAAATTTTTCGTTTCGTAGCGCGTCCGTTTCTTACTTCTAAGGTAGAAAACATTTGAATTTTGTTTCTGTGACAGGCTTTGCATTCATCATGCAGTGCAAGTTTTTCGAAATGTTGTCGACGTAAAGCATCTCAGAGGGTGGAATATTTTTCCGTCTCGATGTAGGACAAGCTTCCCAAGAGTGAAGAGAAAATTTGTTCGAGAGCAACACGGTGAGATGCAAAACTTGTATATTGATGCAATGCTCTATGAAGGACACTTTCTCAGATCAGTAAATATGAATAAATAAGTTCACAGCTTCTATTCGATTTTACAGGTGTTCTGAAATAACTCTAAATACGTAGGTTGAATATGAATATTCGCTTTGTTTTCTTCAAGATATATCACAGTAACTGAGATACATTCCTTCATCTCTTTACGTTAATATTCAACACATGAATCCATTATGAAATACTTATGAATCTAAAAAGGGTTGGATTTATTTGTGTTTCTCATAGGCATTGAACAAATTATCGTCATCGTTTCATGAGAATTTCTCATTTTTCATAATTTAGATGAACAAATTTTATATAAGTGATGTCAATACCGTTCTGAGAAAACTACCTTATTTCTAGCGAGCCTAAATAGTGGCCACATATTTGAATGCTTTGCCAATCACACTCCAGTAAAGTTTCACCAATCAAGCCTCACACAATCATCTTGCTCTAAAACTCCCACTTTACAGTTTTCAGTCACAGATGCAGGACCCTTCAAAATAACGCGGTTGATTGAACTGCAGCGAGAAAGTCGTGTTTCGACTGGGACTGCGTTCTTTATTTGTTCATCAAAAGCAACTTCTGTTATGATTTATCATCTAGGTTGTATATCTTTTTAATTACTCGCCTGAAAACACACAGTTAGTTCAACAATCCAATCAACGAAAAACAAACGCCTGCTCTCATTCTCAGTGGCTGGAGAGGAAATTTGTGCTGCGGGAATGGATTGCGTGTGACACTGAACTTAAATATTTTATCCCGTGGATGCTGTGTGACACTGAATGCAAATATTTTACCCTGCTGATGGCGTGTTACACTGAATGTAAATATGTTATCTTTTGGGGGCGTATTACACTGGAAGTAAATATTTAATCCTGTAAATTGCGTGTTCCACTGAATGTAAATATTCTATACCAAGAGTTGTGCATTGAACTAAGGTAAATATTTTATCCTGGTAATTGCGTGTTATACTGAGCGAGAATATTTTATATAAACGTCAACCATACATTTCATTTAAAATCATTATCGAAGTCAATCAAAGTTTTATTTCAGGTGAATAAGTATTGGAGTAAATAAAATGTGAGAAATCTGAAAAACCAGTAGATTGATTGAGACCTTCTAATGAAGGGATTTTTACATGCTACGGTAAGAATGTTTCTGTATTTTTTATAATTATCTGTATTAAACTAATTTCTTGTGAAGCCCAGTACTCTTCCTTCACCAACAGACAAAAACTTTCAACTTAACAGAACTGGAAGCATCGGTGGAAGTGACTGCGGCTAACAGCCTTCATTAGTCGGCCCCTCAAAGTAATCGATGCGCAGCTTCTGGAGAACTTTAGATGTTAATATTGCTATTAATGAATAAGCTGAGTTATGCACGGAAGTTAATTTGGTTCGTAACTGGACCTGGCGAAGTTGCATGAATGCCATTACGGGCTAAGTCTCCTGCAGCGCCTCTAGAATGACTAATAAAGGATACATGATAAAACGAGCCTCAGCTTACCAGAAACTAACTTTGTCTTAAAAAATTGAAACTTCTCTTGAGTCAATATCCTACTACGTTGGCGTTTTCAAGCAGCACCAGTTTATGCAGAAACTTCCAAAAGTTTCATTAGAATGAAAGATCAACTATTTTGAACCTTATGATCTGAGCTGATTGGAGAGCAGAGTGAGATGCATTTGTTATAACTATTTCGTAATCGCTAATTTTACGATATGAACAGCAGATTTAAAGGAAATTTTAGGTTATCAATGACTGCGTTTGTATGGGTACAGAACGGGAGACAATAAGTACGAGTAAAATAATGGAGTTTCTGAAGAATCATAATGACGGAGGAATTAGTATGAAACTGGATCAAGAGAGAAGGAAAAACATGACTAGTTTTAAATAGGAAGTTTCGTGTGAATAAAAAGTTTAAGGAGAAACTACGTGCATCTTAAGGCTGGTGAGAAGTACGGGGCGAGTACGATGAGCGTTGAAATGAGGATGGAATGCAACATTGAACAAAAAATTATTTATTTGTTAAATAATATATCAATATGTAATACAATATAGTCATGATTATTTATGTATAGCTTACACAGTTACGTTCGTTTATCATACAAATGTATTAGTTGAAAATTTTACCCACTCTTGGAGCAATGTTAATTACATAGTAGTAGTTTGCATGAAAATTTTTCGGCCGTTTTTACGGTGCGTAGGCGTGGGGACTGTATGAGAGCACGTACAAGGTGCGACAACTTTACTTACTTTTTTCAAAACAAAGAGCTTTGGAAAAAGGAAGTTATGTTGCCGCACCCTCTATGAGAGTATGTATCAGACACCTTAAAATAAATTTCTTTGAGATCAGGTGTTGGAAAATGACAATTGATTTCGTACGGGCTAGCAACAAGAGCCTATAAAAGAGAGGTATGTAGATAAATACGCCAGATGAAGTAAATTTATTAAGTTATTTTGTATATGTGTATGGGATGAATACGTAATATTAGCTTAAAATAATGAAGATGTCAGGTGTGAGAGGAAAACGCATTAGAAGTAGACTGACGAGGGTTGAATAATCAAAGAAATGAGGGCACGAGGAGGCATATTTTTAAGGAATAAGATAAGCACAGCTTAAGAGGCATGAGGTGTACCTGTAAGGAATGAGATAAGCACAGCATGGGAGGCATGACGTATACCTGTAAGGAATGAGATAAGCACAGCATGGGAAGCATGACGTATACCTGTAAGGAATAAGATAAGCACAGCATGGGAGGTATCAGGTATACATACATCAAAAAACAGCAACAAATACATGGATAATGAAGAAAGCAACAAAAATGTCACAAAATTTTCAAGTTCAAACGTTTTCAGACTCAATTCACTCTTACGAAATGTGTAAAACATCTAACAATATATTATACATTATCTCAGAAAAAATGGTTAAGTGTTATGTGTTCGGAAGCACACTACTGAATGAAAAGGAGTTACAATTACATATGAACCCAAAATAACACAATTCGGCGGATAGAAGCTTGTTTTCATAGTTAATATCAAAGAGTTGTGTAATTCGAATACAGGAACACTAAAATGGGAGCTCACATAAAAATCTGAATAAGAACATTATAATAAAAGTATATTATTGAATGATGGTTTCATCTTACGAATGTACAGAGGCTCTAAAACCCAGCCTTTGTACCTCTAAAGCCTGAACAAGAATATCATATTTTAAATTTCGACTAATAATTCTTTGATCACAAGAAGCATTGCGGTGTTGTTTTATATTAGTACAAGAATAAAGGTGAACCTAAACTCCGACATGTTTTTTGATGCTGTCTGGCGCATTGTGCAGTCTTGATGAGAGGCTCTTGATAGGTAGAACTCAAGCACTTTGATGGTCAGTGTGCTCAACTTAAGGTAAAGATAACAAAATTCCGAAAACACTTTTTTTAGAAATGAAATATTGCTGTCACAGTTTGGTTCTAACAGTAGTTTCGGATTGCTTGTGTTAGATATTTTTAGATCCAGTTCGGAAAAAATTCTGTTACTACATTTTTCTTAGCTGTAATTCTGAACATCTTTTGATTTGATACATTTACTGTGTAACCATCCAGAAAATACAGTACACCAGTCCAGAATTTTGTGCCATTATTACGCACTTCATTCACCTCACTTGCTAAAAGTTCTCATCCAATTCACACGCCAAGAACATAGTGGCATTCAATCATCCTCACCTCCAATAAAACCCTAATTTCGTGTCATTTATCACTGTCCAGACTTCACTTTACAATTGCGCTCAATATTGTGTGCGAGAATTTTTATCCTTTACCGTCTATCGCGTACATAAACTTCTTAAACGCTTATTATTGCTTGAATATTAACATAAACTGCAAAATATAAACTTGCATGATATGTTTCTGACAATGATGTAACTATAATTTGTAGATGTACATAATTAAAAAAGTCACACAAGATGACTGTCTTGTTATACGGTTACGAATCCATCCCTTATTTTAATTTTCCCTATTGACTATTCCTTTTTTCTGTCAAGTCAGAGCAACATAGCAGAGTTCCAATTCATTGTGTTTTCAAATATTTTTGGGCTAGTATTAGAAACCCTTGTAAATATACTTACCCAGAATGTTATTGATATGAAGTTTAGAAAGTACACAATATGTAATCGCAGAATTCAAATGAAACATTTGAAAAGAGTTCCTATTAAAAGGCTTCTAATATCAGGATGTCATGAGGGACACACAAACAGTAAAACTAACTGCTACCATTATACTGACGTTCATACCAGATCTTGCCATGAGAACTTTTAGCCAATAAGTGCAGTTGTCACGCCAAGCTGTCGAAAGTTCTTTCCCTTTTCAGTGAAATTTCTGTACCAGTTGCTCAGAATGTTGTTGTGCCACCGTCACAAACAAATGAAAGCTTTTAGGAGCTTGTGGACAATTTTTCCTTTAACGGGACTGTTTATAGTATGTTAAAGTCAGATTAGCAGTCGAAGTTTATGGAAGGCTTCTACATGGCCATTAGCATTTGGTTGAAGTTCTGCTCATGAATTCGAGTCTTCCATAAGAGGATCAAGGCTTTTGCAAAACAACAAACGTTTGAACCTTAAGTGGAATTCAAATTTATACCTAAAACTTGGAACTAACACGTGTTATTTAGCTTCTTTACCGGTAGGTGAGCCTTTCTTCTGAAATACTTCACAATACATCAAACAACGTGGCCATGATGTGGAGAAATGTTTATATTTTGACGTACTTGTGCATTTTAATACATTCCACAGCCTCAAGGTTTAGAAAACGCATCAATCGCCTGCAGGACATACCTGAACTTGGGAGTCAGCCTTGATAAATCTTTTTCAATGTTCTGACCTGAATGCTTGGCTTAGAACGTGTTCGTGTTGCAGTTAACCTTGTTGCCTTGCAGGTATCTAAGTGACAGGAGTGGCCTCCCTCTTCCCTCTCTGCCTGACACGAGGCAATGTATCAGGTAATTTTTTTACCTCAGCCGAGCAATCCAAAAAATTGTCTTGCAGAATCTCCTATCAGTAGAAACATTTCACAAAATATCAGATTGCTTTTCTAATTTTACTTGCAGTAATCTCAAATTAAAAAAAATTCCCTCTAACTTTCTTTGAAACCCCGATGTCGTAACTTGTTCGTAAGCATTTTACAATGCCATATCATTTCAGTACCATTTTCATGAGCCAAATGGGAAATATTCCCGAGTAATGGTTATTAAAATTGGATATCATTTGTCCCTCAGGTACATTTTCTCTTCATAGCTCCGTTAGGACATAGCAGCGCCTGCAAATTTGAGAGGCGTCAGCCACGAGACATATTTACCCTCTTTTTAAAATTAGAGCATGGGCAAAATGACAAAAGTCAAGCTTGCTTATTATTATTAAAAATACGTCAGCGCTCACAAAAATATCTGTGTCTAATCTATGACGTGATTACCCTTTTTCTAAAATTAGATCATAGACTAAATGATAGAACTCAAGCTTGCTTATTGTTATTAAAAATACGTCAGCAGTCACAAAATTTGTTGTCTTTAAACTATGACGTGAGAAGAGTCATGTTCACACTAGTGAGGTCATGAGATAAAATTTATCAGAAAAATTTCCTGTCAGAAATGTATAGAAAATACACAAAAGCATCTAACAGATATTTAGCAAAGCAAAAGCTCAATATCTCATAAGCATTTCTGCAACTCTTGAAACTTATTTATTTATTGAAATTTATTGATTGGATTGTTTTTTCGGAATTCGTAGTTTGTTCTTGAAAATACCAAAGATTTAATCAATTTGAATCATATCGTGACAAAAATAATAAAGCGAATATAATAATACATAAAGTGAATTTACAATATATCATAAAAAGTCACTCATAAATTATGAAAAAATTTCTCATCAAAAACTCTATAATTATTTTCACAATATTTGGAGTTATTTTTTATGAAATAAATATTAAAATTCCATATGACCGCAAAATTTTTTATGCAAATTATCCCACACATTCCCGTAAATTTGGAAAAAATGAACCTGAAATGATCAGATAATTATGAAAAATAGCCTCAATATTTTAGAAGTCAATTTCATTGCATCGTATTTATTTTCTCGCTCTCTGTTTGATGAACAAATTCCATAACTTTTTGATTCCTGAGTTACGTGGACGAATTTTCTGTTTGCCACATCTACATATACAGGGTGGCCCATAAGTATGGTACATTATTAAAATTATTATAGCTATAAAACAAGGACCACTATAAACGTTTATAGTAGTCCTTGCTATAAAACTAAAAATGGTAGAGATTTGGTTAATTCAGAATGAAAGAAGAAATTTGAAAGTTTAATATAAATATATAAATGAAATAATAAAATACGTTTAATTATGGAATACAATATCTTTTAAAAGACGTCCATTATTAGTCAAACAATGGCGTGCCGTTTCAACGGTGCTGTTCATTACTTTCCTTAGTGTCTCTGGTGAAATGTTGTTGATCTCTTGAATGATGTTTAGTTTCAATTGCTGTAAAGTATCAGGCATTTCAATATAAACATTTTCCTTTAAGTATTCCCAGAGAAAGAAATCAGGAACACTTAGATCTGGAGATTGAGGCGGCCACAGTATATCACCAAAATGAGAAATTATTCTGTTTGGAAAATTGCTTTTAACATTTGCATGGTTTCTTTCGCTGTGTGCGCTGTAGCTCCATCTTGTTGGAAAAAAGTAATCTCTGTATTATTATCTCTAATTTCAGGTATCAAATATTCTTAAATTATCTTTCTATACAGGTTTCCATTAACACAAATTGTATCATCATTAGCATCTTCAAAAATAATATGGTTCAATGATCCTCGAAGACGTGATGCCACACCATACTGTTACTTTAACTGCGTGAAGTGAACGTTCATGAATTTCTTTTTGATTTTCTGAAGCCCAGAATTTGCAATTTTGCTTATTAACAAAACCATTCAGGTGAAGATGTGCCTCATCCGTCATTATTAAATTCTTTACAAAGTTTTCATTTCCTGCAAGCTGCAGAAATCTATTCGCAAAATCTGATCGCTTTTGGTAGTCCTTAGGATGAAGTTCTTGAGTTAATTGTATTTTATGTGGATGATACTTTAGATCTTTTACCAAAATACGTTGCAGTGAGGTACGTGACATTCTCAGTTGAATTGAACGTCTCCTAATTGACGTTTTGGGTCGATCAGCAACACTCGTTGCAACAAGCTGAATTGAAGCACCAGTTCGTATGGTCCGTGGCCTGCCACAACGTTGTCTGTCTGCTGTTGTTCCAGTTTCTCTAAATTTTAATACCAGTTTTTATGCACTTCGAAAGACTTCTTTCAATCCAATCAATATTTCTTTAATTCTTCTGAACTGCATTACATCGGAAGTAAAGTTCCACTATTTTTGCTCGTTGTTCCATTGCGTAGCGATTCATTCTGAGGGGTGGATTTTATGAATTTTATGGGCAATATGTTTTGATTGTCGGTAGACTCGATAAGCTGGCAGAAAACTTTGAAATCTTCTCATTCATTATGAATTAACGAAATCTCTTTACCATATGTAGTTTTATAGCCATAATAGTTTTAAAATGATACCCTACACATTGGCCACCCTGTATAATCGACTATGTATCTCAATCTCTCTCTCTGTATTTGTGTGTGTCCGTCCCATTACTTCCTGTCTATTACTGAAGAAAAATTATTGAACTGAAATCAGAACGGGTCTGCATGCAGTATAAGCTTTGTATTGTGGATACTAAAGGATAACTATAAAATACTCAGTTTTCCCCGTTATTAGTTTTCTTCTCTAAGACGGTTATGTTATCGGTAGATAAAAATCAGAGTGGAAGTTCTGTATAGATTAATGAAAAGTTTTGAATGAATCTTTAATATATTTATCATCGTAAGAATTACAAATTAATCAAATGTAAATCGTGGAATTTCCACTGGAACTGTTTAGTATCATGATAATTTAACTGAATTAATTTGTTATAAATCAACCAATTGAGTGCATAATGAAGTTAATGCAACGAAATGCTCTATAAAATCCATTTATATTTGAAATATTGTACTCAGCATTGCCGAGGAATCCATGCATGAGTGATCGCAGTGATGCTTGGAATTATTGGATATTGTGAAAAAAAATCAACAGTTCTTTCAGACCAGATTTGAATTCAATAACCCATCTCCTGTTCCTATTTTTGTTTCAGTTTACAAGACATGAAAACTCATTAGACCTTCACTATATTTATTCATCAAATTCCTTACATTAATTTAGAAAGCATCCAGGACTTAGCCCATGGTTCATTTAGTTTCACAAGGATATGTGACCATGTTTGCCGTGCATAAGTTACAGTAGTTTACAAACTTTTCCAGAAGGCCCACTATAGCTTTCACCAAGTCAGGACAGTTAATTTGAAGAATTTTCATGAAACCGTGGCTTAAAAAGAAACCGTTGCTTATGAGATCTGCCGACAGTACTCCACTTAACTTATAACGAGCATGGTTCTCTTGTTAATTGGTGCTTGCTGAGTGCTCACTTTCCTGTTATTTTTCCCAGCATTCGCGTTGGTGAATATAAGTTGGGATAGGATCTGTAATGATGAAGGATAGTGGAAGAGGCCACACACTCATGATATAACGAACTGGACATAATCTTTTTCGCTCCACACCTCCAGAATTTTTAACTATTTAAAGAATATGAACCGACTCAGAAAATGAGATTAATTCTGAATAGTGGTTCCAGGAAATATTATGAATAGCAACTGGGAAAAATGTAATAGTTTCAGGTCTAAAAATTAACAACTTCTCCATGAGTAAAACCAAAAACCGTCTCGCGGTATACTATCAAGCACGCTTTGATTAAAGAATAACACAAGCTAAAAATACTCAGAATATTGGATTGGCCAATGAAAACTCAGGGTTTTCAATACTTGAATACAATTTAAAAAATAATGTAGTTTTCGTGAAAAAATTTCGTGTATATTTGGTGAGAAAATACGTGTTGATGATTTTTCAAAATTTTAAGTAGCGTTCTTCAAGCACTGAAATTCATTAACGTTAATGAAGTGAAGTTCTTTAAAGTTGCTGGATGTCAGGTCCAAGAACTTGAGGTCTGTAGAAGACGAAGATTCTGCCATTACCAGCAAGTTATCTCATTACCTCTCTTGTTACCTTGTTACCGTGGATCAGAACAAATTTATGTTCGAATCAGAAGGACCTTAAAAGGTTTGTCTTGGGGAAGTTAAATCTTTGTTGACTTTTGTTACGAAAGGAAAGCAGAAAAAAACTGGTGAACTCAGGACAAAGGATAGGACGTCCGGAAAGTTAATCATAGAGAAAGAAGCCGCTCATCAATAAGATGCAAAAATTTCGTTCTTGTATTTTACTTTCAGTACAAGCGGTTGTTAACAAATTGTTTACTATTGTACTTTGTCAACATGACGAACAGATTTGAAGCTTATCAGAGTGCTTCTATTCTTCTAGAATTTTTTCAGATACTAGGCACAGTTTCTCTTCAGGTATTTTTAGTACTCTAAATCTGTTCCCTGTAGCTTGAACTCTATCGTAAAACTAGAAAAAATGTGGTTTAAACTTTCAAGTCTTTCGATTTTTAAAATCCAAAATTCTGTAGAGAAAACAGAACAGTGAATGACCGCAGGAATTTGTGTATTCGAGTATGTTTTTTCAAGTCTAGAACTTTCTATACAAGTTGTAGTTTTGAAAAGGTCGAATAACAAATTTAGCTGCGAAACATCGGCTTCTATGTTATGTTTCTAACAATAATGTCATTATAATTTTTCATCGAACCTAAATAAAAAAGTAGCATGATATTTATTCGTTAAATAAGACAACTTTGAAGCTCTTTTTGATTTATTAGTTGGTATGAATTAGTGAAAAGTTGTCACCTGCATGTAGCTTGTCATCAGTCAAGGTCGAAAACAATATGTTAATTACTCATCAGTAACATGGACGCCATCTACCATGTAAAAGCCTTTAACTATTTATATTGGCTCGATGAGTAGTCACTATTTCTGACGCAACTAAAACTCAGAATAATTTCCCAGATCAAATTTGTGAAGAAAAGTTCAGTAATTTCCAGTACTAAATTAGTGACCGAAAGTTTAGTAATTTATAGTACTAAATTAGTGACGGAAAGTCTAGTAATTTCTAGTACTAAATTGGTGACGGAAAGTCTTGTAATTTATAGTACTAAATTAGTGACGGAAAGTCTAGTAATTTCTAGTACTAAATTAGTGACGGAAAGTCTAGTAATTTCTAGTACTAAATTAGTAACGGAAAGTCTAGTAATTTCCAGTACTAAATTAGTGACGAAAAGTCTAGCAATTTATAGTACTAAATTAGTGACAGAAAGTCTAGTAATTTATAGTACTAAATTAGTGACGGAAAGTCTAGTACTTTCTTGTAATAAATTAGTTAAGGAAGTCTGCACAGCATAAAATATCGGATGTTCCTCTACATTTTCATCCATGGTTATAAAATATCTCTAATATTTTTACTTAACTGTTATTAAATTCTAACCAATACAGCACATCATTCAATTCTTGCAAATTCTATAATATTTTGCAGAATTATTTTATTTGTACTTAGAATAAAATATGGTAACAGGAACGAGCTGTTTGGTACATTCTTGGGCTTTTTCCTTAAATCCCATGCCGTAAACTTGCAGGACTTGCAGGACTTGCAGGACTTGCAAGACTTGGAAGACTTGCAGGACTTGTAGGACTTGGAGGACTTGCAAGACTTGCAGGACTTGCAAGACTTGCAGGACTGGCAGGACTTGCGGGACTTGCAGGACTTGCGGAACTTGCAGGACTTGCAGGACTTGCAGGACTTGCGGAACGGAAACTAGCTGTTCATAGAAACTTGTTGCTTGTATGAAATTAAGCGTAGTAAAACTCTATGTATGCTTTTATTCTTATTCACCAATGCATTTTCCTACGTAAATTGAACAGTGAATAATCCTATGAATTCCTAATTCTATGGTGTAATATAATATCACTTTTTCTATAACGATCGCTTTCGAGTTTAAACGATAATATAGCAAATTCATCGTTAAGAACATCTTTGAAATTATTCTGTCCAAATTTTTAAAAATTGCACAACTTTGGCTTACTGAGCAGCTCTGATTGCGAGACCTCACGTCTGTGTAAGAGATCGTTCGTGCCCTTGGGTCCAGCTGGACGACCGGCAAGAAGGTTATCTGATTTCTGATATTTCTTCGAGGTTACGACTGAAACAATGCCTGTCTGGTAAAGTGCTCTCTTAATGAGGTCTAAAAACAAAGAAGTTAAGTGTTTAAATTGTACTCTTTTGCTTGATTCAATTCAAGCGACTTTACGGGATGCATCGCATTGGACAAAACTTAACTAACTGAAATGTAGAAGAAATTTTTCTGTCCAGCTGTAAAGTTTGTCAGTTTATCACATTGGTTCTTAAACCAATAGATTCATTGGATAGCGACCTTCATGAAACCAACACATCTGCCGACCAGAAATGAAGGGGCGAGAATCACATCATAAAGATGTTCACGATCATCTTGAGCGGATGTCGAAGAGTGCGAGCAGCGAACGAGAATTGGGAGGCGAGATGCAGTCGTCTTGCCGTAAATTTTGCGCCTGATGGCCCCATCGAGGAAACTTTAATGCTCTGGTGTCATGATTGTTTTTACTTGTGTTAGAAAACAGACGTTATCCCTGTACTTTTCGCACAAATGGCAGTTTTTAAAAGAGCAAACGTCTCTGCCCATGTACCAAAGCTCTTCAGTTTATCACCATTTATTGCCCTGGATTTTAATTTTGGTTTCAAAATATCGTCGACTTGTGTTCGGATTTGGGACAGCTCTCTCCTGGAAGCTGTTGGACATTCACTCATGTTTTACGAGCCCCCTTCATGAGTCCTTACAAATTTATTCACCAACACGAAGACACGAATCTTGCTAGTCTTAGGCGATTCAATTTCATTCGAATTTTAGCAAAAGAACAATTTTTGCAACGTCAAGTACAGCAAATACACAAAGTGAAGAGGGTAGAATTATTTAAGATGTATTCACATAACTGAACACATACGGAAAGCTGACAATATTTACAGTGCAGGTGTCGTACAGTGACAAAACGGAGGAGGAATCATGGAGGCGAAATATAGTTAACTGCTTGAACTGCTTTCTCTGCTTCGCATCTCAATTTTACTAGAAATACGTCAATATTTAACCTAGGAAAAATGACGTACCGTATTTCTTAACAAAAAATTCTTTGCAAATATTTACTAGAAACAATTATCACTGTGCTTCATTAATTACATCACACAAAAGAAATGATCTCCCAGGTAGCTAACAACAGTAGTTCTTTACTGCCCCAATTGTCGGAAAACATCCCACAAAATGTGTGTTTTGTTTTAGTTTAGCTTAGAAACATAATGCGATTATGGTAATACATATACATTAGAGTGGTCATTATTTATTTTTTCATGAATTTAAAGGGTCCATGGGATTTTTAAATGTCTGTTCTGTGGTAGAACAACTGTGTCTGAATTATTAAAGGTATCAGACAGTTAATCGAACAGGGCTAGCCAATTCAAATATATATCTACAGAAGCGTCCAACCTATTACATACATATATTAGATATATATTTAACTTAGCCAACGCTGTTCGAATTATTGTCTGATCGGTTTAATAAGTCAGGCACTGTTTTTTTACTTCAGAGTGAACATTTAAGAACCCTGAGACCCTTTAGATTTATGAAAAATGACCACCCTTATATGTATCTATGCGAGTATATGTATGTAATAATACTGTGTGTTTCTTGAACTAGCAGGGAAAATTGATCATTCATACTATTCATATCCTGGACATGAAAAGCAAATTCAGTGGAAGTACGCTCAAAGAAATCTGGAAAAAGAAAATTAATTTTTTTATCGCAATAAATATGTGAAATGATGATGAAGAGGTACCAGTTCTATGTATAAAGTCAAACAATAAATATTCTTTATTTTTATGTCTCAATCTTACATCTGATTCAAGGAATTGATTTTCAAACTTAATAACTTACGGGAAAAAGTTTTCGCTAAAATTAAAGAAGCAGGTGAGCATCAATCATTCTTTGACTTGTCGTTATCGATAGCACTGGCCAGTTGATGGACAGTTGATGGTACTGGCCAGTTGATGGACAGTTGATGGTACTGGCCAGTTGATGGACAGTTGATGATACTGGCCAGTTGATGGGCAGTTGAGGATACTGGCCAGTTGATGGACAGTTGATGGTACTGGCCAGTTGATGGTACTGGCCAGTTGATGGACAGTTGATGGCACTGGCCAGTTGATGGACAGTTGATGGTACTGGCCAGTTGATGGACAGTTGATGGCACTGGCCAGTTGATGGACAGTTGCAGCAAAAAGATGCCGGTTTGCATGCCCCACTAGCGTGCTTCTCTCGTTGTTTATTGACAGGCCATTTTAGAAGATTAATGCAGCAGGCGAGTGAGCAGCGCTATGTTTCTATCAAAATAAATAAATTCAGTACCAGCAGTCATGGTATTTATTAGTCAGCCATGATTTATTTATATTTTAGACACGTTCAAATTTTTAGTAAAAATAGTCTACGGACCGTAATTCCACTACTTGCGAACTCGAGCAAATGTTGGCACATTTTTAATTAAATTTTTTATTAAACATTCTGTCACGCCTAATTGAAAATCAAAATTTCAATTTTGAACAAGTTCTGTTGCTCTTAAATACGACAGGTCAGGCAGGAATGTTATTGTAAGCTATTAGTGTAAAATATGTTTGTTAATTCTAAAGCTCAGTAGTTTTTATTCATGTTAAGTCGTGAACATCATGTGTTATTATTTTGTTCATAATTATTAATGTTCATTTATATATAGCATTTCTTTTTGAACAGTTCTATATTATGTTTTGTGTCACATTTTTTATAAGCTTTTCAAGCCTAATGTAAAAAATGAAACATATCATTAGTCCTACAACAAAATTTCAATATTAAGAAACCTGAAAATTTAATGGTTAAATAAATTTGAATGCTCAACAAATTCATTGCAAAAAAGTGATATTGTATTTGCTCGTAATACTATCGTTATACAACGACTTTTTCTGGCTCGATATTTTGTGAGATTATGTATGAATTAATCGACTTCGTGTGTACATATTTATGGTGTTTCGTACTAACTCGACTTAACTGAAGGGCAACTTTAGTTGTCGTTTTACCAACTTCGACTTCAACTTCTCGGTGTGATGTCCGACCAACTGCCATCACAGAGAGCTGAGGACGCAATTTTCGTGGCTTTCACTGTCAAAAAAAAAAGTTTCCTTCGTTCTCAGTACAAGTTACTGCTGCATTAAACCCGAGTTTTCTTTCTTCTTGTAGATAAATTCTAGGGGATTGGTATCGAAGTTAAATTATCTAAACAGATTGTCAAAGCAGATGGGGATGCAGCAGGTGACGTAGATGAATCTGAGACTAGTCAGACGTTTAAAACAAATCACGGAGCATCGGAAGAAAATTCAGTAGTTTAGTAAATATCCGATGATTATTTTTTGTACGGAAGTTTTTCTAAAACTCGTATGTGAAAATTTACAGTCTTTAATTTTTAGGAGAGAACCAAAAAAAGTTACGACAAGAATTTTGTATATTTTGGTCCGATCTTTCAAAGTCAGGAAACAAGTCAGTTACAATTATAGGAAAGTTCGGTCAGGGGAATGAACTACAAACTCGATAGTTTATTGCTCGAATTACTTAATGATGCTGGAATGCTTGGAATTGTTATTCAACGCTTTGATGAGACTGTACAGGGTGTCCCAAAAAACGATACCCAATTTTCTTGGGCTGTAATTGAGAAACTATTAAACTTACAAAAAATTGGAAAGTCACATTTTGTTTTCTTATGCTATGGTATCATTGATACGGCTTCAACTCGTAAGTTGAATTACGTATGAATATGAA
The DNA here is from genome assembly GCA_006783055.1 of Trinorchestia longiramus. NCBI lineage: Eukaryota > Metazoa > Arthropoda > Malacostraca > Amphipoda > Talitridae > Trinorchestia > Trinorchestia longiramus. The sequence continues at coordinate 50,775 of VCRD01000021.1, forward strand.
AGCGTGATCTTAAACTATTCAAGATTTTTACCGATCAAAGAGCCTCCCCATTATTCAACTCACAAAAGAACAAAGAACATTCATCGTTGAAAAGTATTTTCAAGCGAAAAGTTTCCAACAGGTCATTCAATCATTTCAAGAACATTTTCCTGAAAGACAGTCTCCAACAAAGATGAATATTTGGAGAAATGTTACAAGGTACAGAACTGAAGGAACAAGCCTGAATCTCAACAAAGGTCGATCAGGACGGAAAAGAACGGGGGGATCAGAAGAAAATGTTCGAATTGTTCAAGGAGCACTTACAGAGAATCCTCAAATCTCTGCAAGAAAAAGTGGATTAGATGTTGCTAAATCTGCATTCAATCGAATTATAAATTTGGATTTGAAGTGGCGTCCTTACAAGATGCATGTGCGGCACAAACTCCTCGATAACGATCTTCCTCGGCGGCTGAAATTTGCTCAATTGTTTTTGCAAACAAATGTTTGGTTTGTGGACAACATTGTGGTTGGCGATGAGGCCGCTTTTCATTTGAATGGCAAAGTAAATGATCACAATGTTCGCACATATGCACCGAAGAATCAACCTCCTAATTTCAACTTTGACGTAGGAATTTCGAGAGAGAAAGTGTCTGTGTGGATGGGACTTTGTGGTAATGGACATGTCATCGGTCCTTATTTTTACAACAATAACTTAAATGGAGTTGAATACCTTGATCTAATAAATAACAGGATCGTTCCAAGACTTCGAGAAACACATGGAAACAGAATCAATCGAACATGGTGGATTCAGGACGGTGCTCCTGCGCATAGAACTGTTGTAAGGGAAAAACTGAATGAGCTATTCGGCAATCGCATTATCGCCTTGAATCATCGTATCGAGTGGCCCCCCCAGATCGCCTGATTTGACGCCGTGTGATTTCTTCCTTTGGGGACATCTAAAGAGTGAGGTTTATAGTTCTCCACTGCGCGATACCGACGAACTCAAGCAAAGAATTGAAAATGAGCCCAATTTGCTGCAAGGAAATGATGCTCTCGTTAGATGAGTAATGGCGGGAATGAGGAGGCGAATGCAACTGTGTATTGAGAGAAACGGAGGAGGAACGTTTCGATTGCTTTTTATTTTAGTGGCATTTTCCATTTAATAAACGGTTGTAAGTTATTAAAAACATGGTTTTAATATTATAATATTTGAAGTTTAATAAAAGTGCACAAATAGGTTTTCAGTATCGGTCACTAAAAATACTGCTTAAAGAAAACGGTTGGATCAATTCTTCTGAAATTTTATGCAGAGATGGAAAAAAATGTTAAAAAACAAAATGTAGCTTTTCAATTTTTTGTAAATTTAATAGTTTTTGAATTACATCCTTTGCAAACTGGGTATCGTTTTGTTTGGGACACCCTGTATATATGTACATATGTTGTAAAGATAGAAATTTAAGTTAACATTGAATTCAGCCTTGAATTACAACACAAACTGTTTTCACTTTCGTTTTCAGCTCATACTGACAGCATTTAATTTAAATCCTCATGACAGTCGTAAGTGACCGTGAAAATAAAATTCATTGATGAGGAATGTATCTACACGATTAATTTCTCCCTCATAAAAACAGCAACAAGTGAGAAATATGAGGTCCGATGGATAAATATAGGAGGTAAATTTTTGTAAGCTGAATGAGTTGCCAGACACAGAGCTCTCAAACAAATGACTTCAGACCAAAAACGGTGTTTACCTCAAATGATTAACAAAATCAGTTGATGCAATATCGAAAAAACGGTTGTTTTTGGTTAATGACCATAAGCTTTTTCGACTTTAACATTACCTTTTTCTATGCTTGTTGCCTTCATTACGTTCATTTCTATATGGCAATGTTATAAAATTATCAATGATTTCTTACCTTAGAATAGACCACATTTCGTTTTAAATTCGTTTCAATGCACCTTAGCAAAACAAACAAGAGCGTTCTAAGAAATCTTCGGCCCAACCTCCAGCTGCTTACAAAAAGCTCCGAGTTCCTGATGGAACGTCACACAAAACTACGGAGAACACTTGGGCTAAGATTAAACTTATCGTATGTTGTCCTAATAAGAAAGAAACAGAGTTTGGATCTTAGGATCCAGTTTTTGAGCAATGTCTTTACTTGGTAACTATCGAATGAAGCACCTGAATCATAAAGAGAAACGCTTTAAATTTCAATCAGTTGTGAAAACTCGAGGCGTGGAAAATAGAAGACACATCTCCTAGTTATAAAATCATCTTTGCTTTCACCCTTTCAAAAATTTTCAATATATCATAACTATTCTTAATCGCACAAGGTAGTGTAAGCCGGTCAACTCTATTTTTACTAGTCACATCTTCATGTAATTGATTCTATTTCTGCGAGGCTGTTTGCTACAATTAAGATGGACGTTTCAAATGCTAAGCCTCCAAGCTTACTTCTCTAATAGGTGGGCCTTCATCTCTCTAATTTAAATACTTAATATAGTTTTTATTAAGCTGAGCGGCTAATCTTCGAATAATAACGCACTTATTCAGAGACCACGAAGAGATGCTGTCAGGACCAGGGACAGTCGTCGAATCAAGGGAAACAAAACGGCTTGTTTCAGTGATTGCTTGATTCGCTTCAATAAGCGTTGAGATGTTTCAAAATTATTTTGGAGTATCAAATCCTGGAACCAGTCTCGTATCAAGTCTTTGCACTCATAAGTACTGTAAATATTGACAAAAAATTGTTTTGTTTATTTTATGACTGAATTAAATCCTAAAATAACAAACACTTTGATGAAATTAATTTGATATTCAAGAATATTTAACAACTGAGTCTTCAAATTCACTGAAAATCTTTTCCGTGACAGCTAAAGAGTGCGTGTAGTCACCAGCGAATGAATGGAGATCTGGACAGGGTTACGATGGAAACATCGAAAAAAATCACCTGGGACCGGGAAAGTCTCTTACGCGGCTCACTGCCCTGGACAAAATTTCTTATTGACTGCAATGGCGGAGTCAGACGATGAATGGCAGAGAGATATGCTTTCCACTGGAGACGAAGGGGTCATATATCTTCACATTGGTGGCTGCGAATCCTGAAGAAATGGAAATAAAGGGAGAGAGAAGAAATTGCGCTCTCCATCAAAAGCCTGGCAGACACACCGAAAGCACCAGAGACGGTCGAGATAAGAAAATAAATTGGAACTGCTTCTAGTAGAGTTTGCTGGACTGCCAGACGGAATTCCATGTAACTTCGGAGGACAAAATGCGTCGTACGTGATTCGTGAAAATGTGCATTTGCATTTATAAATAACCTTAAAGACTAAATAATGCAGTTCGAGTGAACTTTGAGCAAATAAAATTGTTAAACTCATGTAAATTTGCACTCCTACAATATCGTATCAGTTAACTTCAGTGAATTAAATGGAGATTTAGAATTTGTAAAACAATGACATTCATTCTAATTCTCAATAGTTATAAAAGGCCAGGCCGTGGAATGGAACAGCAATTTTGAAATTTGATCTGTTACACTGTAAATCTGTTCAAATTGATGTTTGATCTGTTTGATCTATACACTGTAAAAATCTGCTGAATACTAGATAAATTCAAAATTACAGTAACCGGTAAATTATTATACATTTAGCGTAAAATGTTAAAAAAAATATCCTCGAAAAATCAAGTTATCATTTTAAAGGTTTTGAAGAAAATTTGAAAAAGATTTATACGTATTACACACTGTAACATTTTCATTTAATATTATTCTTTTTGGAGCGTGTGTTCATTGTAAGCACAATCCCTTTTCTTTACCATTGAATTACTCTGGATTTATCAAAGTGATGTTAGCTAGTATTGACCATTAATAATACGACAACGTCAGGACCAGTCTCACATCAACTCATCGTCTGTCATCATCCTTCTGATCTCACAATTTAGGTCAGATATTTTTGCAGAGATTGAAACATGACCATTTTTACCTTTGTCTGCAGTGATCTTCCAACTGGGGAATTCAAATGCATTTATACGATTAGACATTCACACAATGATAAACTTTTCATCCTCATGATTTCTATCAACAGTATGTGCTGCTAGTTTCTGTTCAGATTGTGCGTGTTACGAACAGGTTCTTTCTCATTGTATCTTATGACATATCTTGCTAAAATGTCACATTTGCTTTTGCCATGACTAAGAATTCAAAAATTTACCTCTCAGAAACCTGACAACTTTATTTAATTGCCAGGAAACTGAGAGGCATAGCGCATACATTTCAGCCATGCTAAGTTCCAGAACGTTTCCAGCTGTCGCTCGACTGTTTCACTTAACTAGCACTCGACCGTCTCAGCAACCCTGCTGAGTTTGTCCGTAATTGAGAGCTCCAGCGAGCGAGTAGCAGGTCTTCTAATTCTAGGGCTTTAATTCACGAGCGATATTTCATGAATTGTTAGCGTACGTGCGACTGAGCACCTCTTTTTTCATGCATTCTCATACTTGAAGGGTACAGTGAACGAGTGTAATGATTTACTGGCATATATTCATCTCTCAGCTAACAATTCGTAGTTGGATGTTTGTTTCTTCGACGATTAACATCATGGCGAAATGATATTTAGGTTTAAGAAAGTTCATCTTTTACGACCATTTAGGATACGGTGGAATTAATCTAATTTTCGCTTCTTTGTGAGAAAGAGGAAGTGATAACAGCGTATTAGCAAACGTATATTAAGATTGAAAGAGTAATAGCCAGTGAAAAGGATGGGAATAACCTGATTCATGTACAATTAATTGTGCCCTTAATTTACGTGGATTGGAGCTACATGTATACTATCCTTAAGGCTTGACAGTATTTGAATTTTTTATATATTAGATTACGTTAGCAGGAAATTCTAAGAACTCTTTACTTCACCTCAATCAATATAAAAAAGATGTCAAAAATATGTGTACGTCATGGTACCGTATTGTTACAACTAATGTAGAAGATGACGTTATCAAGGCCAATAATGAATTAAAATAAATTAATTTGTGTTTTCAATAAATTTAATATTTCACAGCTGACACTGGGTTGCTTATGGGTCCAAATGAGCTGTGAAACTTCCATGGAAACTTATATACAAATGAAACAAGCTCTGAAATACAGTTTTAACACATTATTTTTCGGATTTCTACTTCTTTCATACGGAAAGATGCATAGAGCGTAATGGACTCGTTATACTCAGGATGCCCAGAAGTGCAACAATGAGGTAGTCAGAGTTCTTCGTACAAAGCGAAGGAAACCTGCAATTATAAAGCAAAAGCATTTGCAGGTGGTAAGCAATATTTTCATAAACTGGAAAATATTTTCATTATTTCGAAATAATTTGATATTTAAAATAACTTGCTTATAAATTTCGAACGAATATACGTTTAAAGGCTCCTTATACCAAAATTGATTCATTACAGCTCGTAAATTGTGCTTTGTAGAATTATTAAAAGAAATAGCAAATTATAGCTAAAATGGGTGCGGAAAGTAGAATAAAAGTTTGAAACCTAACAGAACCTGAATCGAAATCGCGACACCGCACCGCGTATAGGAGAGACAATTACTCAATTTTCAAATTTTACACAGAACGATGAGATTCAATAAGCCTAATGCACGTATCATTTTCTTCGATTTACTAATTGCAACGTGAGTGACTATGTCTTGAGAGAGAAGACCAACGTGTCATGACTTGTATGTAGCACATGATCTTGAAACTATCTAGCACTGAAACATTCTAGCACTGAAACATTCTAGCACTGAAACACTGTAGCACTGAAACACTGTAGCACTGAAACATTCTAGCACTGAAACATTCTAGCATTGAAACATTCTAGCACTGAAACACTGTAGCATTGAAACATTCTAGCAATAAAACATTCTAGCACTGAAACATTCTAGCACTGAAACATTCTAGCACTGAAACATTCTAGCACTGAAACATTCTAGTACTGAAACATTCTAGCACTGAAACACTGTAGCATTGAAACATTCTAGCAATAAAACATTCTAGCACTGAAACATTCTAGCAATAAAACATTCTAGCACTGAAACATTCTAGCACTGAAACATTCTAGCACTGAAACATTCTAGCACTGAAACATTCTAGCACTGAAACATTCTAGCACTGAAACATTCATACACATTTGCGCGAGAGATTAGTTCTGACTGTCGAACGCTTGCTTCGGGCTAAGAAATCTCGAGACGAGGCTCCAATTTTTCAAGAGCATCATGTAAATGGTGAGGATGTTGGATCTCTGAAACACGTAATCTTATTACCGCATTTTGAGCTCGTGTTCGGGAAATTCATCTAGAGCCCAACTGAAAAATAATCTTCATGTTGGTTTTGTGCAGAATGACCACATTTTTCGTTTATACATACACGTTACTTCAGAGAATAAAATCTGTGCCGCAGTAGTTCTAAATTAACAATAAGTATCACGTCAAATCATTTAAAACCTTATTGAATGTGTGGTAGTAATATACAGTAATCAAAGACATATATCATAACAATCTACTCTGAAAAATACAATATACAAGGATCGTAGTTATAATCGTAAAGTTTCCAGTTAATTTTAAACCAACGGGAAGAAAAGAAGCAGTAAATGGTGGATTTGCAGTGAAAGATGAGCCCTTGAGGATGCTCTTATCGAGAGGCCAAACAGTGTCAAACACGCTTGTCATTTGAGGTCAAAATTGAGCAAAAATCTGTGTTACTGAGCAAAAGCCTGAAAGCAGAGCGAATGCTCATTAGCACGCTTCATTATTGCTGGTAATGGAGACAGTTAAGCGTTTCCTTTTGTCAAAGTGTAGGAGGGTCACACACACCAACGACCATTACAAACAGCTCTATTTGATGGAAAAACAATTAGATACCACAACAGGATCTTGATGATGATAATGATGACGATGATGGGGATGATGATGGTGATGATTAGGGTGATGATTATGATGTGGATGATGATGGTGATGATGATAATAATTATCATCATAATTATTATGATTATAATTATTATTATCATAATAATTATTATGATTATTATCATCATAATAATTATTATGATGATGGTGATTATGATGATGGTTATGATGATGATAATAGTGATAATGCTACTGCTGATTCATAATTGTGTTTTAGGAAAAGCAGTATAATTTTTTCGGTTCAAATAGCGTAATTTATCTAATCGCTTGAGAGGTTAAAAACTTAGAACATTAACTTTTTGCTCTATTATAATTACGAATGAACGTAGTCGTCTATTCAATTTCTACTGGATGAGAGAATGCAATTGATATGAGAATGCAGAAATAATTCATTATGTTTACTCATTCAATTTTGCATTAGGTTTATAATTTATGCAGTTTCAATGAAAATTTTTGAAACTTCTTATTTCACGTTGATTTCTAACTTGCTGGTAGATAAACTCGTTGATTGTCTCTGGGTATCTTTGAAGCCGCGACTGCTACCAAGTTTGATCAATAAATTACATTGTTGATGTACAGCACTGTGTTCAGACCGTAGTTGTGGAATCTGTTGCCGCTTTAGGAAGTGTATTTCGCGAAATGAGCAAAAAATAATAAATCTTGAAGCATTGTATCCATTTCAAATTAGCAACTGTAGTATGAGAGGAATATATTTTTTGTAGAAAAGACAGTCTTTACTTTTCGCCCACCAGAGTCTCAACTCCCGCTGACATGCTCTAGGCTTTAAGTTTTTGTCTATGAACGGTTCCTTTCATTTTCGTCTCGTTCACACACGAAGTTGTCTTTGCTGGCTGTGAACACGACGCTAACGGCAGTGCGAGGGTTACTGTCAGTAGACAAAGCGTTATAGGGCCTTCAGACTTTACCATTTGCTCGGAGTCAAACTCCTATCCACGTCTGATATTGTCAAGAACACGATCACCTCTCCATACCACCTGGCCACAACCTCTTGTGGTCATCTTTAACGACAGCCTCACAAAAGCCTGAACTGTGCCTGTATTTACTATCAGATCCCTTTGTTTTTTGGTCGTGCTTCGCTTGATGTTCTGGAGAGACCAGAAGCTTGTCTCTAGATTACTGACTGCAGTGTCTACGAAAAAAAATTATGTAAGTTTTTGATGAAGCGTGAAGCATTAATCAAATTTTTCGGTCGACTACGTTTAGCAATTAGGCTTGTTGTAAATATAAGATAAACTGTAGATGTACATATGCAAATATCTCTTTTTAAGGATTTTTTTTGATGGTTGAGAACTGCTATGATCAAATTAACAAACTACAACTCAGGGCTGCGATGTTGAGTCTCATAAAAATGACACGTTCTAACGCTAGGGAAAAATAGAAAATGGAAATGTTATGATAAAAATATTTATACTTTTCCATAATGTTTTACACTATAGTGTGTAAATTAATTCCAAGGATTGTGCATGGCAGGAGACACAACTATGAGGCATATAATTATGATGAAAACACAGCGTACTTTAGAAAAGAGGATCAAAGACTGAAAGACTATAATTATGCAAACGCTGGAGTATAGATTCAAAAGATTATAATGAAAGTTATGATGGAAGGTAAACAAATAATGGTAACCTCAATTAGGATACAGTCTAGAAAGATTTTAATAAAAGTAGTAGTAAGAAGCAAACAAACAATGATTCACATAATGAGGATATAGATTCAAAGGATTACAATGAATATGATGGTAAAGGAACCTAACAATGGTGTGCACTATTACGCTACAGACTCCAAAAACTGCGATGAAAATGATAGGCGAAGGGAAAAAATGGTGAGCTCAATTAATAAGCAGCTTTGAAAGAGAATAGTGAAAGGATTGGTGTAAAGTAAAAAACAAATAATGTGCTATCAGGGTGCAGATTCAAATAGTAACAATGAAAATGATTCTGAGTGACGAATATTTATGACTCGGGTCAGTGACTCAGAGCCTGTGATTTCCTGGATTTTCTATAAATTGATGAGTTTGAATATGTGTCTTTTAAGTTAAATTAGTTAAGCCACAATTAAAACATCAAAGAACAGCTGCATATTAAAAGATCAAAGACTGCAAGCCGCAGCGTAGCAAACAGTTCTAATTATTGTTATTCAAATGACATGTTTTCCATGTCAGTATAATCCTAAAGTTTTAGCTCTGTATGTTGATTTTAAATGTATTCGGACAGTTTCTGAGATACGTTAATGAAAAGGACGAACAATATTAGTCCAATAAAGTTGTTGTCCTCTCTAAAACCTAATTTCTAAAATCTGAAATGTTTTTGAGACAAATTGCTGGCGTCAACGTTCTGGTCGCACGAATTAATGTTCATAGATCAGCAGAGGGTCGTTTACATCAAACACCAGCAAATGCACTTCTGTTTGATTTACGATATCAGAGGGAGGTCTTTTCCAGTTCAGTGAACCAACTGCCTTCACAGAAGCGGACAATTGCCTTTGCTACACTGGACTAGAAGTGAAGGTTGACCGAAACCAAGAGGCAAAGCAGGACCAACTCTCAATTCTGAAATTCGGTAGCTGATATACATTGTCCTGACTATCAACATCCACAAGTTTGAAACTTTGTAGGTCTCGTCTCATACAATCGTTTTATAAGTGATGAGGAGTAATGAGAAAAGGCAAATTATATTGCAATTCATAGATTTCTGAAAACGAACTCAAATTTTCTGATGGTATACGTAGATTAATCATTGGTAGAGAATTTTTGCCTTTAAAAGAAACAACAAAATTCTTTCTGGATTTGAAAATAGTTATTACCGTACATAAAAACCCATATTATGTAATTTTCATATCCATACTATCGTATTTTAGTAAAACAATTTTGAAATAAAACTGTTAAAAGTGATATTTCACCTTTCATATTGGGAGCAAAGGCTTAGGGTCGCTAGAAAGTTACAGAATAGTTCCCATTAATGCTGGTTTCAATGCGCAAGGACAGTTATTTCAGTGCTGTTGTATCACAATCCATGAAATTTAAGTGTTTGTCATTTAAATCAAGGTAAAAAAGCCGTCTAGTTTTCCCTTATGAACTCTGTTCCTTTCTTTTCAATACTTCTAAGTCATTCGTACTTAGCGGATGAAAGCACAGCATGGATACAATTTATTACACGTTCTTTTAAAAACTTACCATTGCCAAATGCTATCAGAATATTCTGTGTTGTCGGTACGTAATTATTATGGGCCATAATAATTATGTGTATTCGTTCGCTCACACGAGGATAGTTTAATCAACAATAAGGATTCTCTTTCAATTAGCAAGATGAGGACTGCATCATTCTGCCCTTTGCAATTTGAATAAGACTCGTTACAATCAAGTGTTGAGCTCTCATTTGAAACTGGTTTTACGACGGTGTTCTCCCAGTTTGGGATTTGATTTTCATCTGCGTTTGTTCCAAAACTAATTACTAAAATAGTGAACTTTAATGCGGTGCAAAAATTCATGGTCAGTGACCCCGAGAGAGAGGAGAGCGGCTTCTCCGATCTACTGTATTCTTCCATTGTTTGTCTTCTTTTGTTGACAACTCGGCGCTTTTTAATAGACCTCGCAAAACAAAAGCGATAAACGGGTGGCGAAAACTAACAAAGTCCCTCCATAAATCGTTTAAAATCAGTCAAAGTGAGGACGTTGCTGGTGTTGATAACTATTTCGAAATATTTTTTGGGCAAATCTTAGACCATACTTCTTTTAGAATATAATTGTTTTTTTATGTCTCAACGCAAAGCACAATCTCGGCTGTCAAAGTTTGCAACATTAAATGGTGTTGGCTGTTGTTTTATTTCATGTATTTTTTGAGTATTCACAAAAAAACGTTACGAAATCTGAATGCCCATATTTTTCATAAAACTTTTCCACTATCTAAGGGAAGCAGCCATAAATGCTTTCGTAGTTTACAGGTATTGAATTATTTTTTAGTTTCTTGTCATGTGTAAATCATAAAACCATACAAGCCTGAATTTTCTCCAATTTCGTACCTCATACAAATATCGTGCGAGCGTTCCAAGAAAATGAAAGAGTACAATATTCATCTAATCACATAGCTTTTGCAAATAATGCATGCGTCATGCTCTTACGTTCTCTGCGTAGAAATCCATTGATGGCTGCGCATTCATGAAATCAGCTCCGTCTCAGATTCTTGTGTAGGAACGCACGGGCTTTTGAATTCCATTTTGGGATATTTAGTCCTTAAAACACTTGATATTTATTCATGAGAGGAAGAAGAATGCTTCTGATCTTATGAGGGATTTAATTATGGAATGATTTAAAGCCATGAAACGAAGTATTTTCTTGAAGAAAATGTTTGCAATTTAAATTCGTTCTCCACCTCAAAAATATAATTTTTTGATGTCGAGATGATGTAGAAATTCCTATGGTGCCTGTGAACGCTTTGATTTGCTATTTTAATAAATTGTTTAATTAATATCACTACTTCTGATTTCTACAGCCAAATTTTTTAGGAACAAAATTAGAGTTCCAAAATGGTGATATGATAATTTTTGTTCTGATATAACACCGACAATATGCTTCAGAGTTTTATGAAAAACTTTAGAATTATAGAACTTTTTGAAGTAAAGATTGTGATTCTTTTATTGTATCTAAAAGTCACTAAAATTTGAATGAAATGTTAAAATCAGTTTGAACAAAGTTTTTGAAATGTAAGGTGCTGCTTTGGTTAAACGGGTGATACGGTGGTTAAACAAGGAATATGATGATAATAATATTAATTATAATAATAAAAAA
>VCRD01000021.1:63148-133309 GCA_006783055.1 Trinorchestia longiramus
AAACTTTACAAAATAATTACATACATTCAGTGATCAACAAACAAAAATTTTAATGAGGCTTAATTACTAACTATTTAAATTTCACGTTCATGCATTTTAGTTCTGTAAGATAGAGAAATTCAATGAATTGTTTTATTGTTAAATATTATCATTTTTTGATAAAATGATTCTAAATTTGGGTATCTGAATTCAGAGCATGTACCTCCCTAGTTTTGATCAGCCAACTGCTCAGCTTTGTTTAGTATTCCAGTCTCTCCTTAGGCGGATTTTTAACGAAAGCTGTGCGGAGGCAAAGTTACATAGGAGGCTTGAGTGTTCATTACAAAAAAATTTTGCTGTAATGAAATTTTTCGTATGCATGAGAATGAAACTTTACCTAGAATGCCTCGTAAGTTTTCTAGAATAGCGTAAGTCGCAGAAAAGGAGTTTCTGCTGAGAAGCATAAATTAGCAAAGTAGTTAGCACACGCTGTGTCAGAGAAGCTCAAGCAGACGAGAATGAATGAGTTAGGAAGACGAAATAAAGGTGAATTTAGTTATTTAATTATTGTCAAACACTTACGTACAGCAAAGAGTAAGTATATTGCATGTTTAAAACACGTGTTGCAATAGATTTGAATTTGAAAAAAATAAATTATAATATAAGTTGAATTAACATCAAAGGAGAATCGTTATGGTATATTAAATGTTCCTCGCGTGAACGTAATTTTTCTCGTAGATGAAAACTGCGCACCAGCACCACAGAATGCACGCGCTCCAGGTAATTCTTTATAATAATTTTTAGAAAAACGTGTAATAAGAACATCCAATGACAGTGGCTTTCAGAATCTTCAAAGCGAGTGACAATTTTAAAGTTTGAAGATCCTTACTTTTCTTAGCACAGAAATGAAAGAGTGAAATTATTAAAGAGTTTAAATGAATTTGAAAAATATGGACTGAAAATTACAAAGTTCACAGAAAATTATTCAAATGTATTATGCGTGTTGACAATTTTTCGAGGATAAGAAGCGTAGTAAAAATTCATTTGAATGTTTGTAACAATTGAAGTGTTTCTCAATAGTGAAGGTCAGATTTCACTTATTAAATTACTGGTTGCATCACTCGCTCGTTTCCTTTATTAAACTACTAGATAATTAGAATTAAAATGTTCGTGTAGAACTTAACACTGATAAAGTGAAGCTCAGTTAGAAGTCTAATTAAGCGTTCAGTTCAGAAATACCTGTTTTTTGTTCAGTAATTCTGCTAGAATTCTGCAGTTCCGAGTCCGCTGCACAGGGCAGTGGAGGACTTGGAATTCGCCACAATTTCCAATGCAAATTTGGCGTGATTTATGCCAACGATTAGCGCAGTGCTGGAAAAACAATGATGAAAACGGACAAAAAGTTGCGTGAAATTTTGTAAAGACTGTCTACACAAGACCAGATTGGCATTAAATTCAGATTGGGAAATGACCCCCTGTTTATTTGTAGAATTACATTAAGCTCCATAGACTGATAAGCTGTGGACCTGAGGAATAAACTAAAATTTATTAAACTAGAATTTGATTGTTATGCAACATTAGATTCATATGCCCCTAATTTGGCTGATGTTCTACTTCTAAAATAAATCTTACATCATGTTGTGATGAATATTCATGCGTTTGAATACCTAATTTCTTCGAATAATTCGTGTTGTGTATTTAATGGTTTTTGAAGTGTTGCTCAGGAAAGCAATTTAATTCTAGAGCGTAATTGATCCAAGATGAAGGTGATGCATGGGAGTCTAAAACACAACCATCTATCAAAATAACTGAAGGGAAAGACTTACGGATAAAAAAATATTAATGATTCTCATTCTGTGATGCTCCCCGAAGATTTGAAAGCATCCATATTTTGGAACATTGATAAGACAAAATGAAAAACGTTGAGCAAATCTGGTCATGAAAATGTCCTGCCAAGAGACTAAATATGATGCAGCTTACTAAACACTCGATATTGTCAATTCGTTTTTATTGAGGAGCATTTTTTGTTTAATTGTTGACTTTAGTTGTTCGCGGGTAATTATCTATTTATTTTTGTCTAGAACGGGATCTGAACTTATATAATTTAAGATTTACGGTGTATAATATACCAACAAACGTTTTAGGACTCGAGGATTTTCTCTCAAGGGGTAGGAAAATAATCAAAGTCTTCCATCCTTGTATAAAATTTCTGCATAGAAGCCATTGTCTCGAAGTTCTCAATTATTCTATTTTAAAAAATGGTGAATTTCAATTATTATAAGACTAAAAAATTCGATGAAATATAGCGTGTTTCACATCTAAAGGGATTGTCCTTATTCCCTACTGTTCCAACGCCTATTGCGCTTTTACAAACGGAATACATGCATAATTTTCTAAATTAGAACATAAGAGAACCGCGCTATATTTTTTGGGAGGCAAAATCATTAACAAAATTTTAATATATCTACGTTACTCTAACGGCTTTAAACTATCTATTTTATATTAATTTGTAACTGAACAGTGCTGATACCTCAAAAAAGTTCCTACTTCATTGACCTGAGGGTGAGTATAAAAGTTTGTTCCGAGAAATTGCTCAAGTCTTTCGTCTATGCACAGTCTGTACCTTGAGTTTGAATGACATGGCACCATCAGAATAAAATTAACACACGTTTCTGTAGTTCACAGAAGCTGTGTGAGAAAAATAAGTCTCTGTGAGAGAAATAATTGATAGTTAATCGATATTTACTCCTGAGGATACGGTCAAGTGGCCTTGTTTTATATATTTTTTGCAGTATCTCTCGTGTTTTTCTCATCAGTGATCTTGATCCTAAAATCAAGGAAACCGGTGGGGGTTGATGTCCTGATGTAAATTCTTTAAAATTTTATGAAATTTAAGATGAGAAACAACAAGAAAAAGCTCAATACGCATACGAATTAGTGAGCATCTAAATAACGATTTAAATTGTCAATGCTAGTGGATTACTTTTTGAAGAATACTTTTACTATTTAAATACCAAAAATGCATTCATTCCATCGAATGTCATCTTTAAGAATGAATGAACTTTTTGATTTTAGATCAGGAGTGTCAGAAATTTCTTCAGAAATATTTTCCAGCTCCCAACAGCAACAATTTTGTATTGAGACCGAGGGAAGTGCACCGGTAACTTTGGAATCCTCGATTAATTTAATTTTTAAAATTCTCTTTGATAACAGTTCACATCAAAGGGATTGGAATGTGATCTGTGTTGATTGAATTCTTGTATTTTTTTATCTCTCTTAAGAAAAAATAACTTCTAGGTCTCTTCATTTTATGGATGAAGTCATTATTGATAGATACAGCCTCGACCAGACCAGAAAATGCTAGACAAATTTGAAACCAAGTCTGTAGAGAAATCAATCAAGGATCCAATAGAAAAAACAACAGATCTATCGCCTATGGAGATGGGCAAACCGAATGCAAATTTTCCTCTATGTCAAGACTTTTACTGCTATACTTCACACAGAATTTTAGAAGAAATTGAAAATATTTCCTCACAATATGGAGAATTACACGAGGTTTGAACTTAAATCGAAAAGTTTTCATGTATCTATTCAGAAAACTGAAGATTTCTTTTTAGATCGTGGAAGTTTCATATTTTACATAGCAAAAATTATAGGAAACAAAGAAAACAATCATGTCGAAGACGGTAGTGGAGATGTTCTGATTTAGTGATTATTTATTGTTATGAAAAGTTTACTAAGGCATGCAGAAAAGTGGCCCGTACGTGTGCTTCTTAGACTCAGTGTATTGTATTATCACATTGAACAAATATGAAAATTAAAGTTTCTTCAGATGTATTTTAGAGGATGTATTTACGCAACTATTTGATACTTATCATTTAGTTGATAGGTAGCATTGTATAAATACCACTTAACGCTCTAAAGTTCGCTCTCATTTCATTATTTAATGGTAATTACTGGGTCTCACGATACATGGTTCTGCATGACTTGATTTAGTCTTGCTTACTTTAGCAAAGTGAAGAGAATTAAGGGGAATAATAAATTAATTCGTATTTTCTTGATACTGCTAAAATATTTAACATAAGAGCATCCATATCAATCACTTCACATTTTGTCAATAATAGATTGTTCAAAAATTAATATGATACACGAAAATTTAATATGCTCGGGATAAAGTCTACGGAAATTCATTCCAACATTTCAGTATCTATTACACAGGGTAACAACCAAAAAATCGTCAGGGGTTTCTCAGTTGATTTATACTAAATTTGGTGTTCTGAGTCCGAATATCACACTGATTTTGCTCTATCAGGTCAACTTTTTGAGATACAACCATAGACCTACATGACGAGCTATACTTATGCTAATATCAGGGGTTTTGAGTTCAATCATATTTTTCTTGAAGAATATGTCGAATTACAAAATTAACTTATTTCTCTAAATTAGCTGCATACGTGTCAGTCAGTCAATACTACTGGCATCAACCGGAAGAATCGGCACAGCCTCCAGTACCCCGACCTTCCATCTGCCCGCCGTCCAGTTGCTCACTGCGAAGAAATTCCTGTACCAGCGTTCAGAGAGCTTCCTGACAGCGACGACGAGGCCACCACTACAGACGAGGGAGGAGATACAGAAGAGGAGTATGGTCCGCAGCCCTTTTCACAAGGTGAGCTTAATGATCTGGTTCGGGATCTCAGCTTGTCGAAGACTTCCTCCGAGCTGTTGGCCTCTAGACTCAAAGAGAAAAATCTACTTGGCGAGGACGCGCGCGCGTATCACTTTCTTTCGTAGAAGGCATGAGGACTACATGGGCTACTTCTGCCAGGAGGAAGACCTCGTGTACTGCCGAGATGTCGCCGGTCTTATTGTTAAACTCGGGGCTTCTCATTACGATCCGAGAGATTGGCGACTCTTCATTGACAGCTGCAAGCGCTCTTTGAAGTGTGTGCTCCTCCACAACGGGAACCAGTTCGCCTCAATCCCTCTTGCGCACTCCACAACTCTCGAAGAGAAATATGAAGCAGTGAAGTACGTGCTCGACAAAATCCAATATGAGCAGCACCAATGGATCATCTGCGTCGACCTCAAGATGGTAAACTTTCTACTTGGTCAGCAGTCCGGGTTCACAAAGTACCCATGCTTTATATGTATGTGGGACAGTCGAGACAGAGCCCAGCACTATGTAAAGAAAGAGTGGCCGGCGCGAGAGCAGTTAGTACCTGGGGCGAGAAACATCATAAACGAACCTCTTGTTGACCGGGAGAAGATATTGATCCCACCGCTGCACATGAAGCTTGGGTTAATGAAACATTTGTTTTTTTTACGAAAAATCGATTTTTAAAAAAATCTGTAGCAAAAAATCTTGACCTGATTGAGCAAACCCAAAGTCATTTTCGGACTCAGAGCATCAAAATTAGTCTAATTCAACTGGAAAACCCTGGACGATTTTCAAAAAATATTTTTTTGTTACCCAGTGTTATGGCTCACTACTTGAAGTGATTTGATGCTTTGCAACTGTTCACAATTATTTAGCATAATGGGGGAATAAATATTGATGATAAATTCATTCATGTTTCCTTGATACTTATAGAGTACTGAAGATAGTAGCATAAGATGTAAGGTCTGTATAAGATTGGAAAAATAAATTCAACAAAGATCCATGTTCAGTAATTGCATAGACTCCTGATAAAGTCAATGAAAGTTTCTACCAATATTTAAGTATCTATTGTGACACAAAAAAGAAGAAACGAAAAAAGGATAGGGAATGAAATAAGCTTTAAATTGTATGAAATAAGCGAACGTATTTCAATTGTGTGTTCAATCTCTTAAATTATTCAGGTAACAGAAGCCTAAAGATTGCATTACATAAGAAGCTATCATGTAATCTATCACTCTTACATATCAAAATGACGCTTGGTCCGTGTTTAGGGTGAGTGAAAGGAAACTAATTCTTATACGATGCAAATATCCTCGTTGTCATCGCTACTACCATTTGAACCAAGAATCTCAAGACCTAAATCAGTAAAAATAGGGGTCCCTGAAATATTATTTGTTTCATTTGAACAGGTAATAAATTTTGCGAAATTTGAACTGGTAATTCCATCAAAAACTAATCTCGAGGATTTCCATTCAGGAAGTTACATGTACGTAAATAAATTTTACTTAACAGACAGCCTCAGTCTCAACAGAGTCTTAAGTTAATAAGTTTTCTT
The DNA here is from genome assembly GCA_006783055.1 of Trinorchestia longiramus. Lineage (NCBI taxonomy): Eukaryota > Metazoa > Arthropoda > Malacostraca > Amphipoda > Talitridae > Trinorchestia > Trinorchestia longiramus. Next base: position 69,340 of record VCRD01000021.1, read on the forward strand.
TATTTTAAGATGATTAGTTTATTAGTTAATGCTATGGTATCAGATAAGCTTAGTTGATCTAGAGCTCAATATTTCGTGGAAGTTCTGATGCTAAGTCAGCTGTCCTAGTATTTCAAATGCTGCCTCGTTACTTTGCTTTAAGGCTGCCTCGGTCTCAACTGAGTCTTGACAGAGGCCGAGAGTTGCCCTCCTAGTAACCAAGATTTGGTCCAGCAGACCCTGCATTAATTTGGTAAATGTATGCAGACTCACGAGAGCTTTGCTTCTGATCGCACTATTAGGAGGCAAACGGCGGCTAACCCTCAGTGATTGAAGGCTCTGGGTTTCATTAACTTGTCCTAGGAATAAATTATGTCTCAGTGAAATAGAAAGTAAGAAAAGTCACTGCTTCGGAATATGAGGGTTTTGGTGGTTGTAAGTTTCTCATTGAAAGAAGGTTTATTCTATAAAAAAGTCAGGATATTTAAAATGAAGGAAAGTGTATGCGCTGAGGAAACTTGATAGAGATCAGATTAAAATTTTGTAGGAATATCATCAGTTGTTTATTGACGTATGTTAGTCTTAAAGTATATATATATATATATTATTTACTGTAGAGGTCCGAAAAAATTTCTTGCGAACTAAAAGACCGTGGTAAAATAAAAAATTACTTTAACATTATACGTTAATCTTGACAGCTTCCAGAATCAAATTTCAATAAAGTCAACTTTAGCTATTGGTGCTGATCTTCCGTACTATTGGTGGCAAAAATTTACGCTGCTACATCTACTGATATTTATTCCTCAAATCTTCTATACCACGGAAATTAAATTCCCTTTGTCCTCAGCCTATGAATATTTGTATATATGCAATATAGTTCTTCAGTAGTTAGATCTCAATAACATTTGATGCTGTATTTCATGGGGAGAGGAAAAAAACTGCTAACCACCGGTAATAAGTAACCCTTACCATATATCAAAGTTGAAGCTTCGATAATTATTGTTGGAGGTTTATTGACAATTGCTGATGCGCCAATTTACAGGGGCCTTTGACTTCTCCATTCGGTAATTTTGATAATCAATTATCAGCGCAAAAAAAGGAACCTTTCCCTCAGCCTTAGTCTGTTTGAATGAAACGATTTACTTGAGCGTACCTGTGTAAGTCAAAGTTATTCATTTATTTAGAGTGAATAATGATAAGTTTATGTGTACAAAAAATTTCATAAGGTGTCTCTCTAAAAAAGAGTACATTTGAATTTGGATGAAAATATAGTTGACGATCAAAAAATGTGCAAACACACGTAAAATCGTACCATTTAAACGCAACGAATTCAATGAAATTCTTAGAACATCTAATGCTTGAAAATTTAAAATTTCCTTCGTTTGGAAACGATTTTGGCATTTATTTTGATCTAAACTAAAAAGATTAAACGTTTAAATTTTTTTTGGGGCATTTATAGGTCAGCAGCTTAGCATTTTAATTTTTTTCTGAAAGGAGTCAAGATCAAATGGGAAGCTATAATTAAATTTGGAGTGCAGCCAAGATTCTAATTCTTAGCTGAATGGTGGGCTTAGACCTTACTGTACGTGACGGTGTATATGTTATTAGAGATGAATCTGTAGTGAATTGCAAGGCTCCACTACAAACGAATACCGTGACGAGGCTAGCTTTCATTGACCAATGAGCAAACAGGGCACAGGAAGTCAATCCAGCGACGAGGCTAGGTTTCCGTTATACCCGGAAGCACGGCATTAACCAATGAGCGGTTACGCTCAGGCAGCAGAGCCCAGCCAACCGCCCAATACAAGGAGGCTGCAACGCTGTGTGTCACGGACTCCCTACCAAGCGCTTCCAAGGTTAACATCTCTACCAAGAACTCTCATTCCCTGAACAACTCAACTTACAGCCAACAGCAGAGCGAACGAAGAAGAAATCAGTCATCCTGTCTGCGGACAGGATGGCGCTCAAACAACACACGCACTAACAAGAAGTGCACGTGCTCCAACTCGCCACGCACTCCAATTCGACGCATCTCGGCGAGATGTCGGTACGCCATTACTCGACGTTAATACGAGCGCGGCGAAGTACGAAGAAACAATAACTAACATAATATTCAAATGCCTAAATATAACCAACTAACTCATCCTGCCTTTAATTGCCTTTTCTCCTATTGGGTTCCTCGATGGTCCCTAACTCCCTTAGGCGCTTACTCAGAGTAAGATAAAAGATAAAGATATTCAATGTCTACTCGGAGATAAGAGATGTCTGAGGGTTGGGACTGAAGAGTGAAATAGAGTGATCACTATAAATCTCTCAAAATTTAATAAGAAGAACCCATTGAAGTTCCCTGAAGTGGAGAAAAAATAGAAGCTTCTCAGCTTTTCACAGAGAGCCAACTGTACTGTGTGTGCAATATCATTTTTGAATTACTTCTTCTCGATCTGCATTGGATTGCCCATAAAAACATTCAGTATTTATGACCTGACAAACTAGAGCGTGAGGAATTAGGGAGACATGAATTTTTATTTCCTCTTCTAAGTTCAACTGTAATTTTTTCCAAAATACAGTGCTTTCACTCTGAGCGTTTTTAAATTCTAAGAAACTCCATGTTTTGAAATCTTTTTTCGCAATGGGGTAGACACTTTAAGTGTTAGAACAACTTCTGCTCTGTTTTAATTTAAGTCACAGAACCATTCTCATTCCACGTTCTAGAACAACATAGTTTTATTTTCACGCTAAATCTTGATTTAAATTTCCAGACTATTTCTTTTTCACTTTCTTGAAAACCTCCTCAGTGCGTCTAACTAAAGCTTCTACAATGAGGGAAGCCTTAAGAGAGGCGTTTTTCAAGCGAGAAGTAAAGAGAGGCGAGTATGAAACTTATATTTCAGCTGAATTGACGTTCACCGAAACCGAGCAATTGGTGGTGGTGGTGGTCGGTACCAGTAGGAAAGATATGAGGGAGAGTTTGGCACAGGGTGTGCCTGAGTATAGGATGAAACGGAAAGGGATACTAGGAAGGGAATAAAAATGATTGCATTGCGCACATGTTTTGAGTGGTAGAGGTTTATCCACGGGTTTTGTTTGTGGGTGGGCTGAGCAATTGTACAGATTTATTGCGATCATAAGTAGCTTGTAGGTGTACGTTATAAATGTCTGTGTCATTTACAGGTTTTTAAGACATTTTCTGGGCATTTAACCGTATTTTTGACAAAATCATAACACAGGTAAATAAAAATGATTTTTGGAATATTTCCTTAACTTCATGAGTCAAATTCTGCTAATTTTGGAGTAAGAAATTTGAAATGACAAAGAAAAGTCGTTAGTGCAAGTGCCTGTGATATACATATATGGATGAAAATATTTTATTTAACGGATTAAGGGAAAACGATACATTTTAATTACATATGCCAACAGCATTGAAAGTGTATTTTAAATTTATAAAATGGTAGTTGCTATCTAAGAGTCATACTTTGATAAATGCATACCTGGCAGGAGGTTCGGTATGAAGAGACTCATGTAGGGGCTTCATATATAACTTAACTTCCTTCAACTGTGACGTGAGGGCCGACGGCAGTCGGAGCTTTTTTTTAAGGCAGTAATTTTTTTCAAAATACACACATACATCAGGGTGACATCCCAGAGTTTTTTCACTTGTGTGAACTTGTTTTCACTTGTTTTTCACTTGGTCATTTCATGCAAAAGCAAATCAACCAAGTGAGAGCATCCCTGGGGGAGCCAGCTTGTCATAAACAGACCTTCACGTGATCATGCGATCGTTATCTTCTGGCTTGCCTCTTGTAGGTGACTTCCGGAGCATCCGTACACACAGACCAGCTGTAATCCGCAAACATAGCTTCATTCCAACGGCCCTGGTATCTTTGTTCCATTACAAATACATTCCGATGGAATCTTTCTCCGTGTTCATTACTGACAGCTCTACAACTAGGAAGGAAAAATTCTAAGAGGGATAGGAGAAAATGGATTTTAAAGACATGTTGCGTTCAAGTTGATTGTCTTTTTCCAAAAATACTGTCACCAACTGAGTGTAGCTATCCTCTCTTTTTTGTTGCTTAGAAATCTATGTGCAACTCCGTTTTGAGCTTCCCAAGCTTTCTTTTTTTTCCCCTCCGAAAGTCGTTCAAACTACGGATCCTTTACAAGTTTTACAATTTGTGGCTCAACCAAAATACCTTTCTTCATATCTGTATTTCTGAATCTAGGAAATTTGTCTCGCAAGTACTTAAAGGCCTGCAATTCCTGGTTCATACCTTTGATAAAAATTTTCATCAGACTCAGCTGCACAAAAAAGGGTGAATGAAAAACATGTTTTGGGTCCACGTAAGGCTCGGTAATGACATTTTTCACAAAAGGCACCAAATTGCATTTCTATGAGTCAAATATTATTTCACAACGTATGTAACAGAATTTATTCACTTAATTTTATACATTTTCTTAGCATTTTGATGTAACAAATCGTACAATCCAAAAGCCCTCTAAAACTAGAAATTCTGAAAAAAATATAAACAATATGACACTCGCAGTTACAGCAACAGTTATTACGTTTATAACCTAGGAACACCTGGACAAGGTTCTATTATGTCAATTTAAAGGTGGAACAACTCCTAAAAGCAAAATTTCCCCCATGCTATATATGTAGATCAAAAAAAGGATGTCTCTGTGTTTCCAAAGCAAGAGTTAATAAGTCATTTTTATAGTAATTTTTGAATGCAACAGGTGAAAATACATGAAAAACGCTAATTTTAAGCCCTTAACATTTTCATTGTTGGGTTTCGAATAAGATTTATTGCCACAATTTAAGTAACAAGTTTTATCCCCTCATCAAGATAAATTTCTGGTATATTCAGAACTTGGATGCTCTAACCGCGAAAACAACTTTATTTGAAAGTTTCCTGTAATAGTTTCCCGTAGTTTTGAGCTGAGTTTCAGCAGTAGAACTAATATCTGTGGACGAGTTGCCGTTTTTATGTCAAAGTTGTAAGACTTTCTGAATCGAACAAGACATTCTAAACCTTATTCGACATATGATATATAAAAGTTAGAGAATTCCGTTCTATGGACGGGTATGGTTTGTTTGTGAACTGTTTCAAAGGATGAGAAGGCGGAGTTTTGAGGCATAACATTCCTTACTGGATGAGCTTTTCTAAAAGAGAGCTCCTTTGTGTGTGGTAAAAATAATGAGCCCATGCTGTACGCGGTTTACACGTTTAATCTTAGGCCTGGATCTTATTATGAGCAGGGATGACTTGTATCATACATGTGTCACATTCACTCCTACCACACATTGCTGAGAACAGAATCTTGCGCTCTAAATGCAGTTCTAATTTTGCAAGTTCGAAAAAATTGTTGTCGAAATTTGTATCGAGAAAGAAATGCTTCTACTCCACTTAAAAATTAGTCAGACTAAGAAAGTCTTTGTTATCTTCGTGAATTTTATTTTTTGGTATCGACTACTTTTGCATCACAAATTGATGACTGTAATATTTGTTCACCAGTCTTGTGACTTGCATGAGTCTCAAGGTGATTTTATGAGAAAAAGCTGTTGTAAGAAGCATTTAATTCAGTTATATTTGGTAACAGTGAATAACTGCTTTAAAAAGACGCAACCAGAAACCACGCAAGATACGAATGATATTCGTAAAAAATTATCTTGAAAGTCTAACTCACTAATTTATCTGAATAAGTAAATAAAACTTAATTCGTATATACTCATTCTGTTCTGAAATAATTGCTCCATAGTTAGTATTGAAGATGATGTTTTTCTGAATTATATAATTTTTAATCAAATTATTTGTTATTTACATTAACAGGCTATCATCGGTGCTCCTGATTTATTGGTATTGGCTAATTTTGTTAAAATAATTTAAAGCAGAAATCATAATCATATTTCTAACTTAAGAACTACAACGGAACTAGAAAAAAATTGGTTGAGATGATAAAAAAGCGCAAAAAATACGAATTGACTAAGAATGAATGACATGTTTTAATTTCGTAATTTGGTACCACAGATGTAGAAAAGAATAATAGCCACAATCGTCCTGCCTGACCATTGCTTACCAAATGCATAAACTCAGTAACTAAAGAGGACTATTGCAAATTCATTGCGAAAAAAGTTCTCGTGTATATTCAAGAAAATTGATTCTTTTTCTCCGATGGAAAAATCATCAAGATACAGCAAGATAATGCTCGCCCTCACGTTGATATAAATGATCAGCCATTAAATAAACTGCAGAACTTTCAGATTTACAGATTGAATTAGTTTGTCAACCTATGAATAGTCTCAACCTGAATGTCTTTGATTTAGATTATTTTAATGCAATTCAATGAACAGAAAGTACACAATAATGTTGACCAGTTCATGGAAGCAGTCTAAAAAAGCTTTAATAATCTTCAGAAGTCGAATCTTAAAATTAATCCTCTAAGTTTGTAACCAGCAATTTAGCAAGTTATTTTAGTTAATTATGGCAACTTTAAACTCCAGAACATATCTTAAGAGAAGCTTGAAAGAGAAGGAAAACTTCCAAGTTTTATCTTTATTTTTGACAATTTTCAGCAACAACTACTTTCGTTAGAGTAACTTTTTTCTCGAAAATATTCATGATATTCGTTTAATTATTTGCGTACGCAGCATACAAGTTCTAATATCTGTTGTACTCATTTCCATGTAAATTTACTAAAATTACTCATTTGCTGCTATGTATGTGAGTACATTTTATTTTCTGTTCTTTCTGGTACTTCTTTATCTAATGGAAAGATTATTTCAGAACAAACTGAAAATTATTTTGGTACAACTTTTCCCGAGCGGAGGGTGCACTAACTTATCCTAATTATACTCTGCAGGCAGGTCACATGTTTACGTAGGATACTATAGACAGCAAACTGTGACCGAAAGCAGAGAGCCATTACTGGACTGAAGCAATATTGTGAGGAGCGGCATGATAATGGAAGGTCGTATGAGTCAAATATCCGGGATTATGAAAGGTTGTATAGGTCAAATATTTGAGATTATGAGATGTTGTATAGGTCAAATATCCGGGATTATGGGAACGATTATAGGTCAAGTATCCGGTATTGTAGGAGATTATATCGGTCAAATATCCGGGATTATGGGAACGACTATAGGTCAAGTATCCGCGATTATGGGATATTATATTGGTCAAATATATGGGATTATGGAATGAATATGCCGTAAAGATTTACGTACCCACCGGATACTGCTTCACGAGCAGACGTTCCGCTTCTCATGCAAAGTTTCAGCACGCTAGTCATGGAAAGACGATTACGTTGGTTATTCAACGCAATTATCTTGAGTTTATGTAATACTATCTTGTACTCATTACTGTATATGTTAATAGAAGAAAATAGCTTTGGATGTGGCGTTGATTTTAAAACATAGACCTCTATGATGAGCATTCTTGACAGCTGATATGTAAGATGGACTTCGATGCTCTATGTCCTTTATGTTTTGATTACTGAAGTATTCATTTCACACATGGCTGAATAATTGTGAAACTGAGTGGGTCATGAAACGGTGAAATTTTTTTTACTAAAAAATGAATCCTATAGCATAAAATTTGCGTCTTATAGTATGAAATTATCATGGATAGACTTGTCAATCACTTCTTAGTCAATTTTGATCATGGAAACAATTTTCATCGCTAATATTTTTGCATCAAACTTTGTTGTTCTTTTTCGTCCTAAATTTTGTGCTCCCGAGTACGACAACATAGTTTGGTATGCATCATAAAGAGACCGTTGTTACAACTGGTATATGTATCATACTTGTTATCTTAGTCACTGTTGTCATTCAAATCACTATAGTTCTCCATCTATTCACATTATCTACCGTTGAAAACTTTGTGATCCGAACTGTTGTTTAGGAGCCTGCTATCCGCGTAAGTGCCAGGGTAGCAGGCAAGCTAAACTTGGGGCAATTTAGCGTGTTCTGCTGGTGGACTATCTTAGGAACGAAACCTTGCTGTCTTTTTGTGAGGAATATTTGAGTTTCAGACGTCAGAAATCTTCGTTGTCGATATTTTGTGGATGCAAGATGGGGAAAGAGATAGATTTTTTTTCGGTGACACTTTGGCTTGATGGGGATGGGTTGAAAAAATGAACTACAAAATTTAACTTTAGTAGATTTATCATTTTGTTTCTACTGAAGTGTATTCCAGTTGCTGTTTGGCTGGAAAATATTTGCATTGAAATTATAGAATGAATTGCTAAAGTGTTCATAGAAGAATTGCCTGATTCAAGTTATTTTAGCAATACTAGAGTAAAGCACCAATGACAATCGCATGTAGGGACTATTCTTGTGCGGTGCTATGCAAGTAAAAACCGAAGGTCAAGAAAAAATTGTAGCTGAAAAAATGCCTCTGAATTCGACTGTTATTCCAATATCACTAGAGATCTCAGGCATTCTTATGGCCCAAAGATGTTAAATATTCTTTCTCAATCCGGCGAGAATAAAAATTTAGTTAAATTTTTTCAATAATTCCTAGGTTTCATCGTCAGAAACTATCCAAAGATAGAAAAAATACTAACCAAATCTGAGGTATTATAAAATTTGTAGATTTGATGAACTTTGCAATCCATTCAACAATGTGATGAACTGCTTGATCACAACACCAGGTTCTATTTCTCACAGTTCAAAATAAGCTCGAGTTAACTATTTAAATTTTTCATAGATTTCCATGATTTCTATTCATTTGTGTCCGCGTGAAAAAAAATGACGCTAGATTTTATGGCTGCGTGTTCGTGCTAAGAAAGCGACTCAAAATTTACATGACATTATTGGGATCCTGAATCCAATAGCTGGAAAAGGAGCACGGAAACTTTTCATAATAAGAGGAATATTTCCTGCATGCTAGCGATAGCTTGAATGCCGCACTGATCTTTTCAATCGTGTTTTTCATTCACTGCTGGCTATTTTCTTTTACTCACGACGAATATTGACGAACATTTTGTTGCTTTCAGCATTCCATCCGTAGAAAAATCAGCAGTAATCAAGTTACAACTAAATCTTAACTATTTTAACTCCTGTTGGATAATGAATTATAATTTTTTTAAATTGGAAGCCTAATTTGAAGACTCTCCAAGACACCTGAGGAACCGTTCAGAAGTTGATCTCGGACAGAATGGAGTGGAGAACCTTTGCTGGTGCCTTACATGTCCAGTTAGCATGAGGGCATGAGTGAGTGGGTGATGCATCAACGGCTGCATATATTTTAAGCATTATATGGTGGATACCACAATAAAAACTCAAAACTCAATTTTTGAGTTGCGTCAGTTTGTTTTCAGGTCCCGTAACGCTGAAACGTCCTGTGTGCGACTGCAGCAAGAAAATGAGTTCATCACTACATTGTATAAAATTGTTAAGCGTAAGAGCATTTTTCAGGGGAAGAGCAGTCGGAAGAAATATAAAAAGTTAGTTAAATATGAAGTACATTTCTACTGCAGCATACACTGGTTTTCATCAACTTCCAGATAAACTGAAAGCAATTCATTCAAACCACTAGGCCATGGCCTGACTGTCTCACGAATATCTTGTAAGGCTTCGTAGAATTAGATCATTTGAGCAGCGACTAAACCCATCATGTCTCATCCTGCCGTGACTGTAACCTTGAGCGTTTAATCTCACATCCTAGATTGCACTGGCGTGTCGTGTTTGTGTCCAGAAAATGAGCTCACCACGGCGTCGTGTAAAAATACTAAGCCTTAATTAAGATTATTTGCAGTAATGAAGCGGTTGAAATAGTTAAATCGAACTCTTAATACAAGTATGTTTTGGTTTTGTGTTGAATGTTATAGCATTCAAAAGAGTTTGTGAGTAATGTGTTTAGAAACGGTGTACGTGCATGCGTACTAGAGAGGTTTCCTAATACAAACTTGAAATATCATTGAGATGAGCTCGTCATGTGGTAACATTTGTGAAGAATACGACTATTTTTAATCTTCTAACTTGGAGAAATGGAGCTGGAAAGAGGAATAGGGAAAGAACTATCGTTTTTTCAGTCAGTGAAATATTCTTTAGATGAAATACACGAGTTAAAAGTAGATAATTTATTTGAATTCACATTCATTTGAATAATTTTAGTATTTCAAAGATTTCTCCTGCATGCCGTCATGCGCGGGAAGTATCGTGAATAATAAAACATGTTTTCTACAAGTCGTTGGAAGATACCTAGTTTTTGTGTGTTTGAAATTGAAGCTCTGATGAAATTATGGCTCCATATAAGACACTACAATCATTTTTGAAACAAGTATTAAAATTGAAAGTTGCTTCTTCAGGATAATAAACTGAATTTCATGTTTATGTATTGGTTGTAATCTCAGATAAAAAGGAAAAGTATTTTTCCATTTTGATATAGGAAGGAGAATACTTTTATCAAATAATAGATTGTATTAATTGGTTCTAGTAATATTTTCAATGGAGTTTTATTCTCTGCCTAAGGGCACGAACGCTTTATTCTGTTCGTACTCCAATATCGTGAATACGAGTATGTAATAGTTTTTTTACAATTCATTTATAAGGTTTATCGATGATACTCATATAATACACCATGTATCTTCATCTCTGTCTCTTTTTCTCTTACTTTATCCGTGTGTGTCCGTCCCATTTATTCTAATTTATTACTGAAGATAAAGTATTGAACTAAAATTAGAATCTAATGTAAATAATTACTTTGGCTTTCGTTTCCGTTACCCTATTAAACATACATATTGAATTAATTTATATGCTAAAGTGAAAACTGTATACTGTTCTATAGATCCTGAATTAGATCACTTTTGAGCCGTGGAATTTTCACGGGTGCTATCTAGTTAGTCACAATATTTCACTCAATTAACTCAAACTTGACAAAATATCAAAATACAATCAACACTCTGTGAGCGCTAGAGTGGTGCCACTAGTATTTGAGTCTCAGTTGACGATTTACTGAAGAATATAAATGATTTCACCTTCTACTTCTTCGAACATCAAAGTATTTTCTGATTAACTCTAACACGCACGGGTTATTTTTTGGGTGAACGAAATATCACACAAATTATCCTTCATCTTTGCCGGTTTGTTACTTTTCAACGACGGATTTAAAATTTATGACTAAAGTAAATTATTTTTAACTAATACTTCAGGAAAAACAGGAGTTCATATAAAGTTAAGGATACACAAACGGCATGTTGTTTAATGTAACAAATGACTCGCAGTCCTTTTGTCTTTTTATATTACCACCCCACTAATACATTTTCAAAGATTCTATACTTTTTAGAGATGCATTTTGTTCGTTTTCCTGTGAATTGTATGCAGTTTCGTATCATAAATATTCAGGCTAGAAATTTTATGCGCTTGCTTGACAAAGTTTCTAAAGATGTAAATAATTGGTCTCGACGTTGCGAAAACATGAAGCAAACAAGGGGCAAAAGAAGCAAGCTTCAACCAAAAAATTGCGTATTATTGTTTCTTTCATTCAGTGAAATGGGACTGTTTCTTATTCGCAATGTAGGTATGTTTCGTAAGCTGTCTTCATTTTTGGTCGTGGTGGAAGGATGAAAGGCAAGTTAATCATCGCACCTTTCCTAACGCGGTGTTAATGCTAGTATTTCTGCTTTGTCGTGAGCTGCAGTTCCAATATCAGAAGAGTGATACTGCGCCTATTTCTGTCACACCATAAACTTCATATAAACTGGGTCTTTGTCCAAAAATCTAATAACATATATCAGTAATATCCGGATACATGGGCAAATGAATATCTTTGCAGGGTTATGTCTGGATGTAACCTGATACTCTCAACACACGTTCCTCAATAGGAGATCTAGGATAAAACAAATAATAGAATCTATGATAGATTATAAAATAGATTATAGAATAGAACATAAAAAAGAATGTAAAATGCATTACAAAATGTAATATAAAATCAACACTATAAAATAAAACGTCAGGTGTCTCTTTAGTCTAGAATTGTAATAACATAGGAGAAATTGCGCTCAACAAATATATTTGTTGCAGGTGTCTCTTTTAAAGAGACACCTGCCGTTTTATTGTTGTTGATGATAACAAAACGCCAGGTGTGTCTTTAAAAAATAATTTTTTTTATTTTTTCTGTGTAATTTCTCCTATATTATTACAATGGGAGACTCTCTTAAATACTGGAAGTTAAATCCTTAGACCTTTAGGTATATAGATTCTCAACCACTGGAGTTAAATCCGTAGACTTTGTGATTAAGGCTAAGAATCTCTTACTTTAAGTTCTTCCTTCAAATGCATAATATTGAAACCTATTATTTTTAACGGGCATACACACTAGTGTAATAGAGAATGTAATGTCGAATGAAACATAGAATAGAATGAAAAATAAAATATAGAATACAACATATGATATATTACATAGTAAAATATAGATTAGAAAAGAATTGAATAAAATGTTACAAATATTATTCAGACTACGGATGCTATCAACTTTATAAAATGCATTTTGAATGCCTGAAGAACAATATTTGTTTTACTTTTTATAAAAATATAGTTTAAACATTATGAGAGGGATGGAAGAGCAAGTGCTCATTACTAAGCTAAAGTAGGACATTGGGGGTAATTTGTTCAACATCAATCGTAGAAATCTAGGCATTTTTTGGCCAGGCCCACCACAGCGTAGGTAAATTTAGTATCATTTACAAAAAAGCCCAGAGATCGAGGTCGCGTGTGCAGCGTTACTCAACTGGCTGAGTTGGAATTGCAAATCCTATTAGGAGGTTCAATAGGCCAGTTTAATGGCACACTGGAGCGTGGAAACCTTGCTTCCGGGGCTGCTTTTGCAGGACCTGGGAACCGTCACGTCTGCGCTCCCTTGAGGGAGAAGTCAACACTTTTCCCTGATCAAAATCCGCTGCAGTTGAGAAACAGTGGCAAAACCTGCCACAGTTGTCAAAGTCACTAAACCCACCTCAGTTGTTTAACGGCAATTCAATACTTGAGTGAAAATCTATATGCCGAACAGCTTTAAATGTAGACTGTGTAAATATAATAATTATTGAAGGAACTATGACAGATCAGGCTTTTAAAGAGACGCATCACATATTTCACATGCTGAGAGATATGAAATTGTGTATCTTGATTCAAACCTTCATTTTAACAGCATCAGATGATCAAATTTTCATCAAAGTTGCATGTTGACATTTTGCTGATGCAACAATTTTATCTGTGAATTAATGGTCAAATTTTGTGAGTGAGGTAAAGGTGTCTGAACAATGTGCATTATATGGGTAAATAGCATCTATAAGTTCTATGATGGTTTTGTTTTCGTATTAAACTTGAAGGTATGAAGTAATTTAGAATAAGTTATGAGTTTTGACTATTTTAGATCAGCTGAAAGAACTAACTAAGAATTTATCATCATTCAATTTTTGAGTATATGCATTTATAGATATATGATACAACAAATATCATAGTCATCATGAAAGGCAGCCAAAAACAGCTTATCCAGTTTGACTTGCCACACAAGAAAACAGTTTCCCTAAAATATGTAACATATTGAGAAACACTGACAGTGGGCAAATTTCTCATCAATTGTTTTTCATTGAATATACTGAAGATCTCAATTGTATTACAGTTCAGCTTAGAGAGAATCTCACAAATTGCATTTAACTTCAGCTCGTCGAAAATCCCTGTTATTGCATTTTGGTTTAGTATACGAAAAATCTTCAGGAGTAAGAAATCAGTTCACTATGCAGAAATTCTTGACGATTGTATTTAAATTTCACGGACAGTAAAACAATTCAATATCGTTCTTTTATTGCAATTAGCTGATTATTTTTCTACTCCAAAGAAAACTTCACCAGTGTGTCACAGTTCAGAAAAACAGATTTCGTCAATAGAAGCTAAAATTTTCATGCTATTCTTTACGTTTGCTGAGTTTTTTTTTCTGATCAGAGGAAAACGCACTGAAATAAAACTCCTACGACTTATCATCTGAGACCAGTTGGTACCTGTTCGTACAGTCAGAATTTTGGATGATGTATTCACATTCCACTTCAAAAATCTTCAAAAATCTTCACAGTTGATGGTAAGAATTTAAGACCTGTTTAAATAGCACAAAAGTGAGTTTTTGATTAGATCCTCGCATGCAACCGATTTTTCCTACCTCTCGTGTGAGTAAATAATGATCCAATGGTAAAAAGTTTCTAGATTTTGTCGATTGGCACCATGTATCATAAATGATACAAATAAAAATTTTCCATTTAATTAGTACATTATTTATCAAACATGCACGTACTGCATCTGATATCATTATTAGTACGTACTCAAACCACACGAATTCAAAACATTTACAATTTGGTTGCCTAAGTTGATGTAAACCAACAAAAACGAATGAATCATTTTATACCGTAGGTCAAATGCTTGCATTTTAAGGTTAAGCAATGTAAGCAGTAACTTCAAACAATTTCTTCGATTTCTGATTCGCATTTTTGAGGATAGCTTTAAATTTTTCCTCCTCCTATTCTTGCTCTGTCTGTATGTATTGTTCTTAGCAGTGATTTTAATTATTTGAGTAGCAATTACTTGACTTCGTCGAGTACGGCTTGTTGTCTGTTGACACAATCAAGTTAGTCGTATAGATTTAGACTCATTACTCAATTCCTTTCATTAATGGAGTTAGTTCAGCCTTGAAATTCTTTGTTTTCTGGACTGAAATAGCTCAAACCACAACACAATGTAGGAACTGAGCCGATGAAGAGTAAAGGTGTCTTTGCAGGTGGGCGTAAGTTTATCCTTTATCTGTAATTATTATTTTGTCAGTGCGATTCATTATCCTCGTAGCTAAATTAACTTTCACTTTTAGTAATTTACGTACGCATTTATTTTATAAAGTATTGCGATGTTTATTAAAAATCGTGCAATCAAGTAAAAATTCTCGATTCAAGAATTGTTGTACATACATACGAGGGTTGTGGACGAAGAGTATCTGCATATAAATAGAAATTTATGTTATTGAATTTGTTTTATTAATCGATTTATTTGGTTAAAATTTCATTTTCTCTATTCCATTCTTGAATTCCATTTCATGATTATAGAACTGATGACTTGTACAATTTTAAGTCAGGAAGTTCATGAATCTAAATAAAAACTGATGACACAATCAATCCAATTGGTAAAAAACACAAGGTGCAACTTTTCAGAGCGAAAAAAGACGACAATTACCAGAAAAAAATTGCCGAAACAATTACCTCAGGAAACAGAGTGCTTCTCTGTCGCAATCAGAAGTGATTGCAATATCTCTAGGAATCCAGAAAGTGGAAAAAATCTCTATGAAACTCGTTATATATTTGCGAATACGTATATGCGCATTTACGAATATTTATAAAGCAGTTTCAACGACAGAAAAGAATAATAAAGTTAGCAGTAAACGTTTGAAAGCATTAATTGAACATATACTAAGCAGTTGTCGCAATGGTATTTGGATAGACACAGCTGATGGAGGATTGCAGTACGTGAGGATATGCTGTAGATAGCGCAACCATATCTTGAGCAGTGTTATTGTCTAACTAAAGAATCAAACTATTTTATAGAGTACGTGATAACCTACACCATACTTATGAAATATAAAAAGTTTTATTCGTCAAGTATCTTAACCCTTCTAGAATTCGTGTAAATTGCAAAGTAGATACTTTGATTTTTTAATTCTCTTGTCCTTGCAAGGACCATCAACAGTTACGAGGATGACTCCAATACACTCACATTCTGCATCATTAATTTGATGTGACTGTCTCCAGACTTGCAAAAAAGTTTTACAGCGAGATATGCAACATCTCAGAAGCAGTCCTACTGGCTAACGACCCTTCAAATTACAAAAGTTGTTATCCAACTGCAGAAAAAGTCGTCTTTGTCGGTCAACACATAAACATTAATTTCTCTGACGAATATTTTTTTTAACTCGCTTGCAACAGAGTGTAAAGTTTAATCAGCAAAAAGAGTGAAACAGGAGAGTGGAGATACAAGTATGTTGGTACAAATGAAAAAACTAATCGCTGTCTGAGGGAAAAATTTTACTCGATTGGAAACATCGTCCACCTTTCGCATGAAGCCATTGAGAAAAAGAGACATTTTCAGAAATTCAAGTGTCTGCAGTCAGGGGAATTGCGCTCTAATGAAGCTATTTTTGAACGATTAGTGACCCATTCCAACTGCGCCTAGTGTAACGCAAGGTATAATTGCTCCATTCACATGCACGATGAAAGCGTACTTTTGTTTCCGTTACGGTTTCATGACCGTCATTTTTAGCAATCAGTAGCACTGTTGTATTGGGGGTTGATATCTTTAGTAACTACTAATACTGTTGCATGGCATAAGTAGAATGTAATAAAATATGGCAATAGGAACGAGCAGTTTGGTCTATTCTTGAGTTGCTACCCAAGTCCCATGGCGTTCATAGTAAAGACATCAATCCTGTACATACACATTAACCACGATCAATCATTTTAGTCACGTACACACACCTTTATCACACAGAAGTACCTAAATTACTCACACGCATTTTACACATGCACAGCGATCATACAATAAGAATATGGAATCAGTACATTACATGACCGGGGAGTTTTTTGTCCAATATTTGTCGAGACAATTTTTAAATGTGTCCGCTGTGCCAGCAGAAACGATATTTTCGGGTAACTGGTTCCAGGTACAGGCAAATTTAGCTTTACAAAAATTTAGGGCCCAGAATGTCTTGGACCTTCTAACTATTAGTTTTTGATCATTATTTCTGGTTTGCACATTATCGCCTGTGTCGAAAAGCCCTTCCAGGATTACATTGTTAAAACCGTTCAGATATTTATGTCTCGATTAGTCGCCCTCGCCGTCTTTTGTGTTCTAAAGATTTGAGTTCAAGCAACCAAATAAGCCTTTCGTAGCTGAGGTTACGGAGTGCAGGAATCAATTTCGTTGCTTTACGCTGAATTTTTACGCTTTTGTTATTGTCTCTTCGTAGGGTAAGAAATCCAGAGTCGCCCTGAATATTCCAGATATGGCCGGACTATCGCTTTATAGAACTATGATGTTATGTTCATTGACTCGTATTCAAAGTTTCTTGGAATCGAACAAAGGATCCTGTTTGCATTTTTAACGCTTTTTTCCGCTTGTTTATCATGTTTGAGATTTTCAGTGATAATGATACAAAGATCTCGTTGTTTACTACTTCAATAGGTGTCATTCATTGTGTGTTGGAAATGCCTGTTATTAGGAAAAACGTGCATTACTGAACATTTATCGATGTTGAAGCTCATTCGCCAGATTTCGGTACGTTGTAGTATACGTTTTAGGTATGATTAGATAGTTATTCTGTATTTCACTGAAAGCTTTGTGACAGTTTCGTGTCGTAGGTGGTATTTTTTTATTTTTCTGATGATTTCGATGTCAAGGTTGTTGATGTAGATTGTAGATGATGACGAGAACTGGGGCTAAAACACTTCCTTGGGGTACTCCTGATGTTACATGTTTCAAAACACTGGCTTGATCATAAATCATCGCTCTTTGAGTGTGCCACTTTCGTATCCATCGAAAGTAGTAGCCTTGTGTTCCATGGACTTCCACTTTGGCCATTAGCCTTGGGTGTGAAAAGTTTTCAAAGGTTTTTTAGTCGAGGTATGCAAAGTGTATGACTTTTGTACAAGTCGTATATGGGGTTGACTTCCCCAAAAAAGTCGAGAAGACTTGTGCTACAGCTACATTTTCCCTAAATTCGTACTGGGTGTCAGTAATCAGGTTTTGGACTTGGAGGTGATTTGTTATACAGAGTTCGAGTTATCTTTCTATTGTTTCACTGTGGACAAATGTAAGACATTGGGCGATAGTTTTTGGGTGCTTGTTTGTTCCAATTATTGAAAATAGAAGTGACATGTGCCTGCTTTCCATCCTCCGGGACAATTCAAGTCTTGAGCGATCGAGTGAAAATATTTGCTAGGGGATCGTTAATTTCGTCGACTGTTTCTTTAAGTATTTGATGAGCAAGGCCGTCGGGTGCAGTTTATTTCTATGAGCTTAGAAGGCTTAGCTGGTTTTCTACCTTTTCTACTGTAAATATGTCCTCTGTCACAATTTCCCAGGGGTATACGGCGTTACGTTGGGGAATTTCAGTTAAGTCTTCGCCAGCAAACATAAAAGTAAAGCATGTATTTAGAATTCTGGCTCTGATTTTGTTGTCCGTTTGAGTTGAATCATGTCCGTTCGAGGTGAGCCTATCATCTTGTACTGTTGATCTGAGAAGAAGGTATTTTAACTGGTTGTAGTACATTATTTCAAAAATCGTTTTTAATAAATGAGACCATACTCCGCTCCATAATATTGATGTTAGTTTTAGTAAGCATATCTTGAGTATCATTTGACAGCACCTGCTTATATTGCCAATGAGTTTGGCATAGATGAGTAATGTATATTTTAAGATGTAAATTTTATTTCTTCTTTTATGAGATTTAACTGAGCTCAATATAATTACTGCAGCGTTTGTAACCACTAATTCAAGGCAAATAAAGAAAACCGACTTTAGTTATAAAATGATATCAAAAACTGGTCATCTATGTTAAATATTTAAGTCTGTTACTTTCAAACTTTCGGAAACGACGACAAAAACGTTTTTACATGCAGCACCTCTATAAAAATGTTGATACCTGTTCATAAATTTCACTGTTCATATTATGAGTTTCAAGATAATGACGTTTGTGCACTTTGAGAACTCAAAAATGTTACCATGAACAGAGGAATTTTTTTTTGTCAGTTCGAAAGGTAAAGAAAAAAGTTAACGAAAAGTTAAATTCAGCTAATATTCAAACCCTAATTTGCGTATTATTTTTTCAAAGAAATAAGTGGAATTAATATTATCATAAACCTGAATGTAGTTGACAACAAATTTTCGAAGACAACTTATTTTATTTGCATCGTCGAGTAGTTTGATCATTATGAATAATCTCAAGAAATATAAAGATGTTGCACTCTATAGAATAGAATGAGGCTATAGGAACGAACCTTCTGGCCCATTCTGGGGTCGGATAATTACTTCGATAGTTAATTATTCGGTTGTTTACCCAAGTCCCATGCCGTATTTCTAGCCGCGTCAACCATGTCGGCAGCGGGATTCGAACCCGGGTCTTTCCGCTCGCAAGCAGATTCGCTCACCAGTCGACCAAGCTGGTGATAGTCGATCAAGCTGGTGATATCAGCTTGGTCGACTATCATTAGGTGATATCATCTATATCAGTTATTACCCTTAATTTTGAAATTAATACTGCAGGATTCTAATGAAATAAAGCTAAAAATTATATGTTCAAAATAATTTGCGTAATTGAACAATAAAAAATGGAATAAATGATAGTAAATGATCAAACTTACTGAGAGCAGGACGATTAAGGGAAAATTTTTGTTTGCATGACCTTGAAAATCGTTTTATCATTTAATAATTAGGCCGAGCGTCGCTGTTGAGAGACATTACGAAGGAATTAACTGAATAACTCCTCAATGTTACGGAGAAATTGATTCAATTTTATGCTCGACAGTAAAAAGTTAGCTACCTCCTGTCCACAAATAGGAAAGTATTTGTTAGTCTTATATTGTTCTATGTGCGTGCTGGCATTGCAAATGAGAAGGCTGGAAATACCCCAGCAATTCCTAGAAACCAACCTTTGCAGTTGCCCTCTATGTGTAGTGAAGATGCAGCCTCAATTCAGCTCCTGCAAATGTTCTAGTCTACTCTAAATTCGGGACAATCAAAACCTTAATGACAATCGGAAGTCTTTTGTTAGGAGACGGATGTGAAACGAGCAGTTCATTAATTAGCTCTAAAAAAGCAATTTGCTGCCCGACTGGAATGAAGGTTTTCCAATCCATGTTCGCTACCGTAATGTACGTGCAGGCACTTCTCTGTTCAACCTGTAGCAGTGGGCACGACGCTGAGCTGGAAGTGCCATTGGGGGAAGCTGATTGCTGCGCATTGTTTTATTCGAGTCTTACAGTACACATTCCACTTAATAATAATACGCAGTTTGTTGCTTGGTTGCTTGGTCTGTTTCTCTGTCTCGCTCTTAAGGATTTCGATAGGAAAAAATTCGATAAGGCCTACATGTATTTTAAGCATTGTATTGTGGATACCAAAAGCCTATCCTTTAAATGTGGAAACTCCTTCGCAAAGCCCGCGTCCACTGTCAAATCAAACGAAAAAATTCAGTAAAAATAAGTGAATTTTCACGTGTGGGTTTACTAGTTCCACTATATAATAATACAGAGTTTTTTGCTCGCTTGTTTGCTTGCTTGCTTGATCCGTCTCCCAGTCACGCTCTTAAGGATTCAGATGGGAGAAAATTCGGTATGTGTTGTAAGCTTTGTATTGTGGATACCAAAGGTAGTGTGCCTTTGATATCCACAATACAAAGTTTAGAATACAAGTGGAATGCTTCAATGTGGAAGCTCCTTTGTAAAGCCCACGTCCACTGACAAATCGAACGAAAAAATCATTGAAAAACACGTGAATTTTTACGTGAGGGGTCTACTACTCTATATACAGTATGGACCACAAAAAAGTAAAGCCAACTTTAAATGTTAATTACTTCACAGTGAATGAAGCTATTATTATTATTTTCCTTCCAAACATTTCTTGCAAATAATTCTTAACGATTAGTTAAGGATAAGATTAGCAAATAGCAAACCTAAAATATCTTCATTTGCTGTGAAGTAATTACCATTTAAAGTTGGGTTTACCTTTTTTTGGTCTATACTGTATGTGTGTTTATATATATATATATATTTATTTATATATTTATTTATTTATTTATATGTTTCGTGCCCCTTTCAAAAAAATTAGAGATCCAGAGCCATATACACTTGAGTCCGTATCGTGGATACCGATTTCGGCGGGGTATTGCCCTATGATTCGGGTACATTGTACCCGAATATGACACGAATTGCAGAGTCCATTGCAGCAGTCGAAAACTAAGTGTCTTAGTGTTCACTAGGAATGTTGTCATTAAAGAAATACTTAATTAAAACGTTTGTCCTTTGTAAATATACATAAAACTAAATATATTGCATTGCATTCTTATTTGTAATTTTATTTAATATCTTTTCAACAGTATTTGCCATCATTTTTGATGGTACGGGTATTATCACAAAGTCTCTGCCGTCATTTTTGATGGCTGGGTACACTAGTGTTCAGGAATGCATAAATCACGGCAGAAGGTGATTCATTTAATTTTTCTTTTATAACTGAAATCACATACTGTAGGTGAATTGGGCACTGGCAAGATTACTCACAATTTTAATTTAAAAACATTTTTGCGTCAGAGAAAGTAAAATACGCTGGTTGATTATTTTGATATACAATTTTGCATAACCTTTATCAGAATATTGTGAATTATAACAAGTGAATTTATGCTCGGTTATAGATGAGGACATCCAGAACTCCAAAGTCTACCCGTACTTCTCCCACGCAAACTTAAAGTTGTTCTACATCTGCAACCAGTGAACTAGAAACTTCTCGACAAGCCCCTGCATTAGCATATACATTTAAAAGGCCTACAAAGTCAGGACAGCACATAATTTCACGAGCAGAGTATAATTTTAGATGTGAAACTCAATGGCTAGCAAACTCGTTCCATGATCTCGAGAAATAAACTTTGGAACAAACGTCAGAACTTAGCTTGGCTACTCATCGAGAACTGCAGCAGACTGCTAAGTAACTCCTGGTTATTCAGCACCGTGGCCTTCATCGCGAATGTTCGTCTAATTGATGAAAGTGCAGATTAAGTGTCGTACATTCAGCAGAGTAGCTTTCATCGCGAATATTCATCCAATTGATGAAAGTGTAGAACAACTCTCGTATATTTAGCAGCGTGGCCTTCATCTCGAATATTCGACCAGTTGAAGAAAGCGAGGATTTCGCGCACCAAAAGGAGCTTGCTCTCGGCGAGGATGAAATATGCCGGTTGTTCCAAGTGGTTAATTGCATCATGAATTAGCCACCATTAATTAAAGCGAGGACATAAATGATGATAGGCACAAGCATTTGCTAACATTTGATGCTGGGAACACAGCAGTTTCAAACAATTACCGAGAAGTAAATTAGCGATTAATAAAGTTCTTTTCTTGAGGTAATGGAAAAAAAGTCGTTTTATGGAATTTTGAAGACATTATTTTGAAGCTGTTATAAAAACATATGAAGGCACAGTTAAGTGCACACAATAAGAAAAAACGAAAATTCATTTGGCTAAGTTCCAAAATGCGCATTATCTTGATAAAGATCATTAAAGCTTACTATTTACAGGACAAGACGAGGTCTTAGAGGCAGAATTACATGATCGTCAGAGATTGAAGTGCTGAAACAACGTGAAAATTTTAGGCAAGAGATGAGACTCATATAGGGTAAAAATTGTCTGATTGATGCTGAATGCTGCTCGTTAGAGGCCTCAGCTCCTGAATCTCAGGCGACTTTTAATGTTAAGGTCGTGACAATGTTTTCTTATGAATAAAAGTGTGTTACTCTTGCGTGTATTATTGCGTGCTTAAAAGTTACTCTGCATAGCGACCATGAAAAGTTTGTGACATTGTTATTTGTCGCTGGCAGAAAATTTTTTTTGCCAACAGAACACAAAGCTGCGTTTTTGGACTAATTTTGTCTCTCAGTCAGGAGGGTTTCAGTTCGTTTGCTAACAGCTCTTAAGCTGATTTTGAAATTTGTGTGGTATAATGGTTTATTTATTTTTAGTACGATACGCTGGTTGAAATACTGTCTGATATCTTAGTTCTGTTGCTTAAGAAGCCTAATAAGTTTCAAATAACATAAGGAGAATAACTTTATGTTGAAAACACAATTTCTTCATAAGCCAAAAAGATCAAGCCAGGTCTAAACAAACAATTGATGACTGCACTGCCATCATGACATTCTTGCTCTTTTCAACATCATTGCATCCATCAATGTCATTGTCCTCATTAACGGCATTTTCTCATTACGATACGTGAGACCTCTTCATATGTCCTTTTCCCTATTAATCCCGCTGCCGACATGGTTGACGCGGCTAGAATTACGGCATGGGACTTGGGTAACCGAATAATTATCGAAGTAATTATCCGACCCATGAATGGGCCAGACGGTTCGTTCCTATAGCCTCATTCTATTCTATTCTATCTGGCAGAAGTCACCACAACAACAAAAAGAATGCCGTGAACTCCTCGTTCACGTGAAATCAGTACCGTTCTTGTCATAAGTTCTTGTTCTTAGTATAAGTTCTTTTCCTAGCCATAGGTTCTTGTTCTGGGTGTAATTTCTTGTTCTGGGTGTAATTTCTTGTTCTGGACATAAGTTCGTGTTCCAGAAATAAGTTCTCATTCTCATTGATTTTGACCCTGTGTACTGGTAATATTTTCTCAAAGTTGTTAAAGAGAAATTAAATTACATGAACATTTTTTGTCCACTGATTACTTGCATGCATAAACTTTCAAAGTATTATACTTTGCTCTAGTGTAGGGTAACTGTACAATTCATAATTGTATTGCACCTCGCTCTAAAGGTAGAGTTTCTGTATAATTCTGCACCTTGCTCTAGACAGAGTTTCTGTATAATTCATGACTGCATTGCACCTCACTCTAGACGTAGAGTTTCTGTATAATTCATGACTGCATTGCACCTCACTCTAGACGTAGAGTTTCTGGATAATTCATGACTGCACTGCACCTTGCTCTAGACGAAGAGTGCCTGTATAATTCATAATAGTGCTGCACTTCACTCAAGACGAAGTTTCTGTGAAATTTTTAATTGCATTGTAACTTGCTCAAGACACAGCGTAGGGCGGCAGTTGACCTCCTAAGCTAATGGTAAACGTTTGAATAACTGAGAAGCAAGAGTTTAACTCCCCTGGCGACCAGCAATAAATGCCAGTCAGAGAAAATTACTCTAAGCAGGCAACTGCTAATAGCTTATATTTTCAAAGCTCTTATTTGTGATGTTTGGACATGAAAATGCAGTCGTCATTTGTAACTTCGTTCGGACTGTATTCTGTACCAGTTAAGGTTTCAATAAATTCTGAGGTCACTCACTCTAAGGTAAAACAATGATTCTCTTAATCTTTCTGTTCAACAGATTACCATAAAAAATTCGAAAAAATTCATGGCTGACAATTTTTCTCTTTACGTTTCAATAATTTTTCTCAACGTTTCAATAAAGACCAATTTATTTCTTTCAGAATACGCGACTCAAAACTTCAAAATTTTGATTCAAATATGCGCGATGTTGAGGCAAAAAAAGTACATAGGGTGTAAGCTGTTTTATTTTTGAATCACATTCAGAATTGGGCACAAATGCAATAAGATCTTGCAAGCGCAACCAGAGAATTTGGACGAAGATTAAATTTCGCTGAGTGCATTCATGCAAATTCTGCTCAGCAAGAGTGCAGACGACTGGAGAGTAGCTTTACATTCGGGAACATTGTTTAATAATCTAAAAAAAGAAGTTTCTACGTGTAATTGACTTACAATATTTATCGAAAGGTTTTAGAATATTGAATTGTTTAAAAATGTAGGAGAAGTTTTTTCAATGAAGTCATAATGGCTTTCGAAAAGTTCAGGTCATTTTATAAAAAATTGACAAAGTCATAGCTTATCTATAGTTCATACATTATTTTAAAAATAAAACATCGTAGTCACGGCTCATCTATGGACAAGCTCGATGAATTTCATTTAGTATGAAATAAGCAGCACGTGGTCCCAGTTATCCTCAATTCTTCGTATTAAGTCTCAGTTTCTGAACATTTACAAAATCCATACGTACTTTTACTAACTACCTCATAGCAGGCAATTTCATACGCTTACAGCGGCAGATGGTGGACTGAAAATGCAAAATGGAGATTTAAATACATCGCAGCCAAAAGCTCGAGACGACTTAACAGTGAAAGGTCTGTTACATACATTGCGTGTGGAAGATTTGAGAATATATTCTTTAAGTGAGAAAGAGTGTTGTTTCTAGGAAGCAGCTCGTTACCTTAGAATCAACACAGCCAGAAACTCAACTGCAACTTCTGAAAATTACAAGAAACCAACAAAAACACCGAAAAATTAAATATAATTTTGCACGACGTTTTGGAAATCCAATCAAGAAACACGTTTCCTTGAATTTTCGGTGCTGAATTAGGAGAAATTCATTGTATCTGACTGGCAGGAACGAGTTGCGGGTTATATTCGCTGTTACGTTCTGTGGAGTTTGCAGGGCTGATGCTGCAAAAGATTTTTAGACTCAGGAAACCATTAACGACAAGAAATCCAATCTATTTTGAAGTGGCGAGCATAGTTTTGAAGTGGCAAACATATGTTTGAAGTAGCGAAAACAGTAAATATCTTTTGTGCATGAGAAGTGGGCATAGAATATTATTCACACTTCAAATTTTGCCTCATTAACAATACCTGTCATATATCGTTCCATTAACAATCAAATATCGTCACAGTTTTGAACAAACGTGGTATTGAAGTGACAAAAATATTTTCGAGGTGACGAACATAATTTTGAAGTGGCAAATTTAATTTGGGAGTGGCGAACATAGCTTTGAAGTGGCGTTGAATATTAAGAGATCAAGCTTCATTATTCTTATAAAAAACAACCGAGAAAACGTTTTCGGCCTTACCTAGTGAATTATGTAAGCAGCGCAGGGTTCGTTAATTATTCGCAGAGTGAGCATTGAACAGTAGTGCTTAGTTCTCCTGCTGGCAGAACGTGTCATAAAATCTTGCAAAATGTCTTCCAGCAGTCTGTAAGTTTGTTAAGTACACTCATAAACACCAATAAAGTCACAGGCTCATATTTCATAGTCGTAGTGTAACGATAAAACGACAATTACAGTTTATTAGCATATCTGTTTGGCGAATAGTGCACAGAGGAAATTGGGTCCTTACGTATTATCGGGAGGACCTTTGATTTTTACTTTTTCTTTTTTTTCACAGGGTTTGTTGGTTAGGTTAGGTTAGGTTAGGTTAGGTTAGGTTAGGTCAGGACCTTTGATTTTTACTTTTTCTTTTTTTTCACAGGGTTTGTTGGTTAGTATGAAGATCTTTGATTTACAAGAAGCACTGTGGCACTGCACGTCACCATTTGGAGTCGTATTTGGCCGAATTCATGTGGCGGAAGCATGTTGCCTGTACTGATGTCTTTGAGTCACTATTGGAAGCAATTGCGACGTTCTGGCCTCCGGAATTACAAATGTAATGTTATTTTATTGTTTTAACCGTTTCAATAAATAATTTACTTTAATTTTTGAGTCGTTTTTTTAAAGGTCCTCCCGATAATACGTAAGCACCGGAAATTGTTATTTTAATCTAAAGTGAAGACTTTTGGCTTGTTTTCTCGGTATGAGCACTTCCTCTAAGAAAGAAGGTGAGTGCAGCACTATTTGAAAGAGTGGTTTGTACCCTCGAAGAAATACAGGTAGCCCGAGCTATATATAGCTGCAGCTACATACAGTACTCGTAAATTTGCTGTCCTAAAATGGAGTTTACCTATTTGGTTTTATCATGGAATATATGGTTTAATTAAATAATACCCAGTTTAAGTGAGGAATATCTAGTTTAATTAAAGAATGCCTAGTTTCATATGCTAATGTAATGGTATGCGAGCTACAGAAGCTGTTGTCAGGGAAATGAAATAGTCCGTCAATTTAAATGAAAAATTAAGCCACGGCTGTGCGTTGGCTTACGACTCAATGGCAGAGAAACTGGCCTCTCTTTACGTCATCACAAAGATTACAACACGTCATTCGGACTGTGACGAGTATCATTCCTGACGGTTGGAGCATAACCGACAGATAGATAATTAACAGACAGATGGCGGACAGACAGATGGCGGACCGACAGATGATGGACAAACAGATAATGGATAGGCCGTTGACGATCAGACAGATGACGGACAGAGAGAATATGGATAGACAGATAGCGAAGAGACAGATCACATCGACTCGGCGAGACATCGATTGTGGGTATCCCGGTAAGCTGTTTGCAAATCCATCACTTAATTAAATAGTTTCACGGCCCTCAAATTCCGTCGCGTTTCTGTTCAGGGTTAGCGAGTGGAAAATCACTCAATAATCCATGTTCAACCGTTGGGCAGCAATTTTGTGTTTTGTAATTAATATTTCAATGCATTTTTGAGCTTCTGCAATGAATTAAGGCGATGTATAGCTGTTGTTCAATGCTCCAATCTAAAACAAATGCCAAATAATTTTAGTAACTTTCAGCAACGACATGGTCGTTCACGTGAAAGACAACATCGGACTGTTGAACAGACCTAGAGGTTATAATTTTTCTGCTTTATTTTAATATTTGCTCCAAGATTTCTCATATGAACCTCATTTTTATGATATTAGTGTAACAATTCTTCTTTTCCGCCATTAGGTGATAACTTGTCCAAGATGTAATCTAGCGTTTCTCAACCGGGGCCCGGAAGGGGGAAAGGGAAGGGAGAGAGTGTAGATCATCTAAGTATGAGAAATGATGATGTGATCAAATATTAAGACATTGTTTTCATCAGGTAATACTGACTGTACTTCATTGCGGTAAAAGTGATACGCAAACGCTGGCTCTTTATTTTTAAGTTATGGGAAAAAATACACATAGAAAATGGATAAAGAAAAAGAAATGAAGTATTTGGATAGCTTGTAGACAGCTACATATTAACAATAAATGTATTTCGTGCATTAAAAATGTCGTATAGGATATTAATTATACTTCAAGTCTGGCCACATTAACAATACTTTTAAATATCGCCACATTAACAATACTTGTCATATCTCATCATGTTAACAATACCTGTCAAATATCACCAGATTAACAATATTTATCATATATCGCCACATCAACTATTCTTTTCGAATATCGCCACATTAATAATACTTGTCAAATCTCGCCTCATTAACAATACTTGTCAAATCTCACCACATCAACAATGCATGTCAAATCTCGCCTCATTACCAATACTTGTCAAATCTCGCCACATCAACAATGCATGTCAAATATCGCCTCATTACCAATACTTGTCAAATCTCGCCACATCAACAATGCATGTCAAATCTCGCCACATCAACAATGCATGTCAAATATCGCCTCATTACCAATACTTGTCAAATCTCGCCACATCAATAATGCATGTCAAATCTCGCCTCATTACCAATACTTGTCAAATCTCGCCACATCAACAATGCATGTCAAATCTCGCCTCATTACCAATACTTGTCAAATCTCGCCACATCAATAATGCATGTCAAATCTCGCCTCATTACCAATACTTGTCAAATCTCGCCACATCAATAATGCATGTCAAATCTCGCCACATCAACAATGCATGTCAAATATCGCCACATTTGCTTCAAGTTAGAAGAAAATTTCTGGAGTGGGAATGGCTTGGCTCACATCAAACGTTAACGTTGACTTCCTGGAAGCTGTTTGCCAATATCGAAAACCTCCCGAAAACTGAGCACTATTTGCTGAAAATAACTGCTCACTAGATGAACGTCTCTTCCGAACAGAGTGGGTCTTTTATTGGCGAGCACTTGTGGCCTAAAGGAAATACCATGAAAATAGAGCTTTATTATATCTTCATAGCAGATAGTCACAATGAATACAATGAGAGAGTCATTCTTAGTTCTCGATGTCAGTAAGCAAACAAAATTCAACAGTTTTCATTTATTTTATGAGTGTTTTGTTAATGTGACTGATAACCCCGAGCTCTTTCTGTTTACAAAGGTCACACACTTGCCTTAGAAGTTCACCCTGACTTGCTGAAGGGTGTTTTACGCTTCAATGATACACGTGGTATTGAAGAGGAAAGCCGAAAAATGAAGAAGCCCTTCAACGATGTGCACTATTTTCATGTGGTAGAAAAGCTCAACAAATCTCATGATTTGCTCAACAACAAATCATGGTATGATGTCGGTTGATGTCTGAAAATTAATGGTAGAAAGTGCTCACTAAAAGGCCATTATACTCTCCTTGGATTTATTTGTAAATTGTAGTAAATAATTTAGAGCTTTGTTCGGTAGGTCATTTGAACCGTGCAGGCTACTTACGTACGTCTAATTAATGCATCCATCGTACTTTATTTTCCCAAGTTGTACACTTGTGATTAATTGCATCGAATGCTCATAATAAAAAGTCATTGTACATATCTCTTCCACATTTATTGCTAAGGATTTTCTTCAGACAATTATTTTTAGCGAGTTTCCGTCATAATTTTTTTCAAACACCTCAGGCCTGAAAAATGGATTTTATCTGAATTGAATTTGGTTGAAAATTTGATTGTGTGCTGGGATTTTCTTTGACCGCATCCTGATTTTCCATCCATGGGAGAAGTAACTGACTAGTCTCGTTATTTTGTCTTGCATTTGCAGTGTTTGGTTAAACCCCGTAGAAAATTCTCACGCATCTTGAATACATACGTTTGATTTTAATCTAACAATGTCCTAAAATTACAATTGATTTGTTTGAATTTCAAAATATTGTATAAAAAATCCGAGTGTCAGGTATGGGTATGAGTAAGAAAAAAAATGTTCCTACTGATTTCTACGATATCACCGGAGGAAATGATAATTAATGAATTAAATAAAATAAAAAACATGAATCAAAATAAATACTCTATGTTATTTATATGATATATATTAATCAAACAATAATAAAAATTAAATAAGAATAATTGTATGCAATCAGTTCTCAGGAGGACTGACTTAGCTCCCCATGACTGAGTCAGACATCTAACTTTGAAACTTCATTAAAATTTTATTCAAACAAACAATCTTCCACGTGTACATCCCATGCGAGTCGAAATCAAACATTTTCTACCATCCACTATCTATTGTTTTAACGTTCTTTTTTGAAACGATACTTCAACACGAATATATTTTTGTTTGCGCTACGAAAAATCAAATATTATTTTATGGTACAAAATCTCTACATCAATCAAATGTTCGAAGGGAAAAATTCATTTATTCTGTAGAAGCGAAGTCAAAGAATTGTTACACCTTGAAAGCAAACGAAATATTCAGTTTATTGAGTTTTGAACTGGAACTTGCTAGAGGAAATGTTCAAAGCTCTCTGTGGACAATGTGATCAGTGCTGTCCCTTGAGTGTTGACTGCATACTGCTGTCGTGGAGACGAGGGTCACACCAGAACGTTTCCAAGGATGATCAAAGCTCCATCAAACTCTGGTACACGTCGTTCAGAATTCAATACATTTAAAAATTGGTGCAAAAATGGTTTTGATGAACTTATTTCTGGTGCTAACAGTCGAATGATGATGTCGGGAGTAAAACTCAATCTTGCTTACACATTATTTTTTTCTATTTTTTCCGATTTGTCATTAGAAATTTTTTTTAGTCAATAAAGTCAGTGTTTTTAAAATTTCTCTTACATCTACAAGTTATATTTTCTGATGGATAATTAGCAAGTTTAAAGTAGTTTTGAAAGAGTGAAGAAGAGATGTACTCTTGAAATCCAGCTTACAGAGAGTTATAGTTCATAACATTGATTGTGAATATCCCCAAGGAAATATTTTTCTAATATATGTATGATTAATGACTGTATAATAAATACAGACAGATAACTGTATGCAGTTTTTCATCTTCTCTTCATAGGTGCATTTGCTTTCATCGTATGCCGAAAAATTTCTAAGTTAAACCTGTTTATTTTCGGGGCCCGTAATACTAGAACACTCACACATTGCAGGTCATGTGCGAGAATCATTGAACAGGAAACACACTCGTATCTCTAGACGTTCTTAGCTTCTCGTAAGAAGCTTAACTGTCTGGTCTCACCCGTCATTTCCCACGCTGAGTTATTCGAGAGCTCTCACTCATGTGCAATAAAACTCCATTTCAAGACTGTAGTTCGTGAAAGATTCGGATCTAAAAGCCGTCAGAGGCTCTCATCAGAGAGTGAGAGATGGCTGGCAGCGCTGACGTTTGTGGGTCCTAGAAATTGCGTGGAAGCAATCTGAGATATAAGCCTCAATTTAGATAGCGTTTTTAACGAAGCGATAAGAAACTACTGAGGTTATTAACAGAAACAGGGAAAGGTAAATCTTTGGAAAGTCAGCAACTGAAATGAACAGCGACGTACTTGGAAAAGCTACAATTCAACTCGACTTTGATGAAATTGGGAGCTTATAATAATGACACCATGAAAAATATCCCAAAAGAAAAATGTGTAAGCTCATCAATAAGGCGAGCATAGCGGGAATGTTATTGTATTCCCTATGAGTTCGGAAGTTGACCCTCATTTTATGTTCACTTCAGTTTACTAACAATAATTCAGTTTAACAACTTATTTGTCGAATATTGAGTTTATATTCAATACACATATTCGAGGAATTTGTTTTTCATTCGTATGATAATGATCACGGCTCTTGGAGTATCATATCGAATAGCAGATACAATTTTTCACGGCATTCATTTTAAGAAAGTGATAAAGCGTGTAATTGGGATGTTAACGTCAAATCAGTCAAGAATGTAAATTATAAACACTCTTCAGAAATCAAGCCGTTGAAATAAAATGAGAAATGAAGATAAAGTTCAAATACGATTCAGAAGTAATCAAATTTTATCCAGTCGGTAAAATCTCCTGACTCTTCAGAAAATCTCTTTGATTTCCAGTTACTAGACTCGGATCCAGAAGCCCTTGTTTCCTTTAATATCTTTGTTACGCTACCAGCACCGTGGTAATACATCACGACAACTTTAATTAGAAAGCAGGAAACCAAAGTTAAAACTTATCACTGATAATTGAATATCATTTTTAGAGTTGCAGATAAAGGATACTGTCTCTAAATACAACCTCTAGAATGACATTTGAAGGGAACTTCATAGAAACGCGATTAATCAATTGTTAATTTTCATAAAAAATTATTCTATTTTGAAGAAAGCTTCTTATTTTACCTCTGTTTTGGCATCAATGGAAATGATTTTGACGCAAACACATAACCTAAGCTATAAATTCTTTCCAAAATGTAAAAATGAAATTGATGTTATAACATAATTTTATACTAGACACTATCATGGGGAGTTGCACTGCTTTCATGTGTTTTTAGGTGAAAAAATGCAAATGTTTTGCTTTAGGAGCTTCAATTCAGATGAGAAATTAAGGTTCTCTTGGAAAAATTTCAGAAAATACAACACTTTGATTATTGTTAACACAAACGTGCACAGATCTCGTAAGTTTTATTAAAGGAGATTGTATAATTTTCCCGATTGTTGAATGTCTAAAAATAAGTCCCTCAGATTCCGTTTATCATGTAGGTAAAATAAATGATGTTCAAATAATAGCATTTCGTCAAGCCCTAATGTTGCTCACTCCACGCTTGAATATTTAAGAGTATCAAACAATTTTTTTATACAACACATGACTGATGATGTTGACAGGAGGCAGGTAGGAACGAGTTCGCTTAGAAGTGAGGGTTCCTAAAGAAGGGAATTGCTAAAATGAAATGAAAGGCTTGGGAAATATAAAATCCGCTTCAAGTTCTTGGGAGTAGAAGTTGAAAATTTGATCCAAAAAGCTCTTAAAGGTTTGTGTTTAAAGGAAAAAAAAATGCGTCAAATCAACAATTTTTTATTGGCAGGCAAAGCGTCATAGAGCAAGAATTCAACCTTAGGACAAAGCTCTTGAAGGTTGATGTTTAAAGTCAAAGAAACCCTCAAAATTAAGAATTTTTTAACAGCACGAAGCCTCTAAAACGAAGTAAAAGTTTGACTTGGTGAAAGTTTATCATGAACAAGAGCCATGGAATGAGAGGCTCCTAAGCATAGGAACTATCCTCTGGCACGCACGGGGGACATTTTACCTCTGCTCCCGACGTTAGTTCCGAGGTCTGCTGTTCTGTGCATTTTCTCGAAGCCTTCAAAGCCTTGATTTCATAGCCTGTACGCAAGAAAGTTTCGCCTTAAAAAGATGGCTATCAATATTCTTCAAAAAGTTTTCTTACCTCTCTCAACTAAAACTATGACAATGAATACGAACAAGAAAAAAAATGTTCAGGTAAATTCCTCAGTTCTCTCAACTAAAAATATTAAAATTAATACAAACATGGAAAAAAAGTCGCATGCTTCCGATAGAAACATTGCATGTTAATGTATGAACGACAGTTTTATAGTTTTTTAGTTATGTACATTTATATTCAGAGTACAATGACATTTTAAATAATTTTTCATATTATTTCAGTACACTGGTAATCTTATTCTGGACCTCTGATCCGAGGCAGTTTTGTTGCTACGTGAGACCAATTGTGTTGACTCTCCGCTCTACTTGAGCGTCACTTCGGCGTCATGTATCGAGCTTTCGACAAACGTCTTTAATTTAATTATAGCTCGTGGGCTTTTCGATAAAGACAAGAGAAGCAATTTATGAGTTAGACGAGTGGCACCTCGGCAGCATCTCAACCAGCAGCAGCCAGCTCTCACTGCGCCGCTCTTGTCTATCGCTGAGTGCACGTTGGGCAGCTGTATTGAACATTGGGAGGCCATCTTGAACTGTATGTACATTACGATAACATCAAGGGCGCCATCGAGGACTACACATTGGGTTGCCATCAACAGCTGCACATTGGGTTGCCACATTGGGTTGCTATCAACAGCTGCACATTGGGTTGCCACATTGGGTTGTCATCAACAGCAGTACATTGGATTGCCATCAAAGACTACACATTGGGTTGCCATCAAAGACTACACATTGGGTTGCCATCAAAGACTACACATTGGGTTGCCATCAAGGGCTGCACATTGAGTTGCCATCGAAGCATTGAGCAATCGACAATGAGCGTCTGTCATTCCCTCAATAATAATAATTTCTCATTATTACAAGTGTCATGCACATTATAATGCTATCAATGTTATGATACATTTTATCAATACAACATCTTTTGAAGTCGTATTATTTCATCATTTGTTGCTTTATTGCAGCGGGAACACAACATTCGATAGCTCATAGCACTCAAAATTTACCATTACAACAAAAAACGAAATCAGCTTTAAATTAAGAGGGTAAACCGTTCTCAAATATATTGCAAATAAATTACTCCTGGCCTCTCACATAATTTTTACACCATCCTCTAGGCACTGTCTCTAATTCGTTCGTATTCACACGTGTTTGATTAGTCTAGATTTGTTTGGTTCTCTTTGTTTTGATATCCATTTGGTATTCTTGTTTTAATTTTTTATGAGCACCTAAGCACAAAATTTGAAAAATGTTCCTTGCCTGTTTTTTGTTATCGATTGACGCAACAGTGGCTGAATTTTCCCGTAGACTTTTTACACACACCGCTTCTGCTGATTTAGTTATCGTGAATAGCTTCAATAATCAAGAAACTTTTTCGCAAGTAGAACTCACCAGGAAACGTTATTGCATCGAAAACTTTCGTTAGATCAAGAAAAGTCTAATAATGTGGCTTAGATAATCAATTGTGTGTATAAAAGTGTGTTTTGTAGTAAAGGGTGATCTTTCTTACGTTTGAATTCTGCAGAATTCAGTTACCTTTTGTTCACCACCGTACAATGAATCAAGTAATTCGATAAACAAACAGTCACTTTTAGTAATAATTTCATTCGAATTTTTTTGCCAACTTGAAACGTCATACAAAACGTCATACACAAGATATTCCTACCATAAACCTAGAGCATAATTCTTACTCCATTGAATAAAACTATCGCTTATTGCATCACTAGTCTACTGACATGACTACTACTCCAAGGTTGTAATAAGAATTCTATACATATACTCAATTGACTTTGAACCTATCGTGTAGCACACTGTCATCGAAAATTCAAACTTTCGTTGATGAGTTTAGTTCATACAACATGAATCTTAAAATGGTCGGACGAGAACGGTTCATTATGATGATCATTATGGCTAAATAATGATTTATTACAATGATCATAAATTTCAAGGTACTTTTAAGGTACTCATTGCCGTGGTATTGCCACCCCAATACACACCTCTATTGCTTTGGACGACTTATTGATAATAAAAGCATTTATAAATGGTTCAAAGTTGATTTTATGGGGAAAATGGAAGAATAATCGACAATTAGCGGTCGAGATAGCAATAACAATTAAAATATGAAGGCAAATGACACAGTGAAAAAACTTTAGTAATTTATTCGGGGTTAAGCCCAGAACGGAAATAAAACTAAGATGATTTCTTCATAGCAGAGCAGGACATAATTATAACTTTGAATAAAATTTAGAACTGAGTTATACATCAATACTTTTCAGTCATGCATAATTTTCATGCATGCGTGCTTTTCAGTCATGCGAAAGAATTCATTACTTGTTACTTTTTTAAACGAATATTATATTATTAATTGAGTCTTGGTCACGGTGAATGAGCTCTATCTTCCACAGGACTTAAATGCATGAGAAATACGCTTAACAAGAAACTAACATTTTTCCTTTCTTTCCCCACACGTTTTGATCATTTTTAAATTCAATCACTGGAACTCTAAGAAAATTTCCAGTCTTATTCGCTCTTAGATTGGACAGTTTCTACATTAATTTCATTTTATATCTTGCTTTCAAGTTGAACACAAGTTCGAACAGAAAATTAAAAGATTGCACAATTAATTTTTGAAGACGACTAATAACATATTTCTCAAAGAAGTAAAATAAGTACTAGAAAGCAATTGTTTATATTTATTTTAGCTATTGCTTTACTTTAACTTAGGGCTTAAAAAATTATTTGAAACACAGAAAAATGTTCTCGTACTGTTCTTTTGCTTTAATGATATCAAAAGATATGATTAATTATAGTCTCCCGCATCATTCTTAGAACTTCACATTCATGATAAAACTTTCTCTAGTCTAGTCACTCTAGTGGAATGTCTAGTCACTCTAGTGGAATGTCTAGTCACTCTAGTGGAATGTCTAGTCACTCTAGTGGAATGTCTAGTCACTCTAGTGGAATGTCTAGTCACTCTAGTGGAATGTCTAGTCACTCTAGTGGAATGTCTAGTCACTCTAGTGCAATGTCTAGTCACTCTAATGGAATGAACAACAGCAAGAAGTTTTAGTTCTGTTTTTCGTAAAAATTAAATGCACAAAGAAAGCATGCATCAATGACTGATGCCTTGAGACTACCCCACAAAGCCCGTCAATAAAAAACTTTTGAGCTCTACAAATTGATGGAACACAAGTGGACATCAATATTATCAATAATGACACTCAAGGTCAATGATTACTTCGTCTTTGCACAACTAGCACCGACTGATAAGAAAATAAATAACAACTAAGGTCACTTTTGTAAAGATCGTAAGGTCACTTTTAGATAATAATTGAAGGGCGAATTGTTTCAGTGAGTACTTAATTGCCCAGAAAAAAGGTGATTGCACGCTATTTGTGAGCCAATTCGTTCAGGTGAACAAGACTTTCGTTTTTACTATTGGAATCATGTTTTCTATTTTCTGAAGCATTATTCTTTAGTTTTTGTCCCCAGGCGCAGTTGAACACCTATAAAAAATTCCTGCAACATTACGGTTTAAATTACCAGCACGAGGTGTGGGGCGACTTGCAGGGATGAGTGGCAGTAAAGGAGAGTGGCACCTGGGAAGAGTAAGTTCAGAGAATTTTTAAACTAGCTGGGACGCCGAAATTGCTGACGAAACAAATTTTACACATCAGTCATTTACCGTTGATTTAAAGATTCGAAATAATTATATATTACCATGAAATTTTGAGAAACCTAAAAACCCTTTAAAGAATTAAGATCGAAGCAAAAACTATCATTGATTTAAAGTACCTATTAAGGTATCTATAACATCAGACAAAATTTAAGCTTACTTTTTCATTCCTAGAGCATATTTCATTTTAAATATATTCATTTTATTTTATTTGATGTATTGATTTATGAAACATATTTTTTTAATTGCCAGCACTACATATTGCAGGGCAACGTCTTTTTCAGAACATGTCTTATTTCTAAGACTTCAAGCTTTTTTTTCATTGCCTGTCGTTAATGAGTTTGGATTTTGTATCTTTACATCGTCCCTGCCCTCCAAAACAGCCTTCAACCATTGAAGTGTCTGTGTAAGATCGACACTTTATCTCATTTTGAAGATTCTCACACCGACAACCACCTAATTTTCAGACCTTGTAAAGTTTTCTGCTCATTTTTGTTTCGTTTTTCTTTTATTCTCCGTACAGATTCGATGCCGTTGAGAAGTTGTTGTGAGATCAAAGCTGCCTTGCACGTTTTATAGAGTCGTTTCTTACCAAAACCTTGAACAGAAAACGAGGAGCAGCATCGGAGGCATTCGATATTTACCAGACGATTGGAGAAGCCAGTTTTTGAGGACTAAGAGGCCAATTTTGGCGGTCAGACGAGGGCAAGAAATTCATTCTCTACCAGAATGTAGCCTGAACGAAGTTTGAACAAGAATGGCTGGTAATACTAGGCAGGTTTCAGAAATAAATTGCACCGTTTTGAAACCTTGATGTAGTCTGCGCATGGTTAAAAATACGTATTCCGGCAGAATAAAAAATGTACAGTTTGAGAAATTTGCAATTCAATGTTAATGTTCACCATTGAAAGAATTTTAAAATATTATCACAGTTCATTGGAAAGAATAGAAACTATATCAGCTCTACATATTAAAAATTTGTTGTAATTTGTAATTGTCATTAACTAGGTGTTTAACTTTTTAAAGAAAACATTATATATAGCGAAATTTAACTATTAAACCTTGCATATATTTTCCTATTTTTTCATGTTTCTTGACAACCGTACTACGGATCAACGTATTAATATTTACATTACATTTTTAATGGTTTGATTTAATATAACGAAGAACACTTATAACCTGGTAGTACGAGGTAAGGAAGATCCAGCGCTTTGTTGGTTCCAAAGCAAATATCTTCTGTTTTGTTTATCTATGCCGTCATTCAGAGACCCATTTTAGCTGAAGTTGGCCATTGAATAATACTGGGAATGATCAAATAAAAAAGCAGCCGCTAATTTGGACGTAAGTTGACATGTTGGAACCACCATCTTAGCTCAAATTTATCCGCTCAATAAAATTTTCAAGATTATTTCAAAATTTCATTTGCCAATTTTCGTTTGTTGTCTTATCTACATACACTGCAGTGATCCTAGTAATTGAAAACAATCCTCCCTGCTAATACATGCAACAGAAAGACACGAGTTAGAGTAACATATCTGTTGACATTTTTATCTGAGCGGCTTCGAACTGTGGATTGGTTCATTCAGATTCAGCTGTTGAAACATGGAATAATTAAAAAATATATTACGTAGGTTTATATTAAAAGTCATTTCAGTTGAAATTGAGAAAAATTTAATATTATATTTAATGATTTGCCATTTATCGCCAGATTAATTCTTTCATAAGGCAGGTTTGGTGATTGATATAGATTACGACTGACACATAAACTACTCGAAAATATGTGGTGTTGAGTTTTTAGGGATCCATGCACGAGGACGCAGGGGTTTGCAGCTGTACAAAAAAATCGTCATTGTTTCATTAGAATATTAAGTCTCATGTAATTATAGAATTCTAAGCTTACATTAGCGTTATCACTAACAATACCTGGTATAACAAAGCCAAACTTACAAGAGCAGGAGAATTAATTTATCCAATGCCGTTTTTTGAACGTCAGCAAAACGATTTCGTGCTAATTGATGCATCTCTGACACAGTCATATTTTTAATAGATCTGGTACGTCCGTAACGAAACGCCGTTACTCGTACCTGCTCTCAGTTTTGAAAGCCCATTTCTGCAGTAACAATCTTTGAAATAAAATAAAAATAAAAGAATGCTTGCATTCGGGAACACTTATGTGAAGTGTTTACGTTCACGAGTGCCGAAAAGAAAATATTTGATTCGTATCCCCGTATCCAGTTATGTGTAACTGGTTTAATTATCCTAGTGCCAGAACATCTGCTACAGCACTACAATAGAGAAATAAATTTACACTGACATTTTTCATTATATATAATACATACGTTCATTTAGACAGCCACTCCCAGGGCTCATTTCACGCAGAGAATGAAAGGTTTTCCAGCTCTCTAGATCAGGTCTCTATTGTCGTTACATAAAATCACGAGTTACCAGGGATCGAACCCTACACATACGCGAGCCAAGCGCTCAGTCAAAATACTGAATCTTTATCATCGAGGTTACGACGAAGACTTGGACTAAGCAAAGGAACTAGTCAAAGAGTACAGCCTAAATAAGAATTGGTGATCGACGAGACAATCAATTTATTCAAAGTTTATCTTGACTTAACGCAGCTATGTCTTTAAAAATAAATGTCATTAATACATAATTATATGAAAACGATAATAGGATTGAGCGCCACTGCACAATATTTCAAGTCTATAAACTTATGGAGGTTCAATAAGGGAAATAGTTAATGAGACTGGGAATGTGAGGAGGGAGTAGCAGTACCAGAGTTATTAGCTAATTTAGGTGGGTACAGCAGTACCAGAGTTACCAGATTATTATGACAGGAACAGCAGTACCAGAGTTACTAGATTATTAAGACATTAACAGCAGTACCAGAGTTACCAGATTATTAAGACAGGAACAGCAGTACCAGAGTTACCAGATTATTAAGACAGGAACAGCAGTACCAGAGTTACCAGATTATTAAGACAGGAACAGCAGTACCAGAGTTACCAGATTATTAAGACAGGAACAGCAGTACCAGAGTTACCAGATCATTAAGACATTAACAGCAGTACCAGAGTTACCAGATTATTAAGACAGGAACAGCAGTACCAGAGTTACCAGATTATTAAGACAGGAACAGCAATACCAGAGTTACCAGATTATTAAGACGGGAACAGCAGTACTAGAGTTACCAGATTATTAAGACAGGAACAGCAGTACCAGAGTTAACAGATTATTAAGACAGGAACAGCAGTACCAGAGTTACCAGATTATTAAGACGGGAACAGCAGTACTAGAGTTACCAGATTATTAAGACAGGAACAGCAGTACCAGAGTTAACAGATTATTATTAATCCTACCACTAGTACAATGGGGTCCTGTTCTTACTAAACATACAATCTGCTGAACTCCAGGAGTTAGATCCATTCCAGCTGATTCCGGGTGTTAAATTAATTAATTCCTCCCCTATCAAATTTGCATGCAAATCCGCCAGCTGCTGATTACACAACGCACAATAAACTGCACAGCGATAAGAATACGGCATGTGTGTGTGTGTGAATATATGTACAGTGTGTATGTATATGAAGGTAACAATTATGAATTGAATGACGGTAATATTTACGTCACATACAAGATAGAGCTATGAACGAAATAACTATTTCATGTAGATTTTACGGAATTAACTGAGTTTCTGAAACTTTATTTTCTTATGGAGACACAACATTTTAAATCAAAAATAGTCTTAAAAGTCTCCGACTATGATTTTCAAATAAGCTAATTGTAAACTAATAACATCTGTCTCTCTCTCTATAATTACAAAGAAATATGACAAAATGCAAAACATCATCCCTGTCAAAGAAGTTAGAGTTATCATTTTGAAATACTGGATATGCTGAAATGCTGCATCGTGTTTCAGAAAAAGCCATTCTAAGCTTTATGGTCTGATAAGATTAGTGAAAGGAGTGACAGATATAAGCAGCAACTAGCTCCGTCTTTGGGGCTCCGTCGGCACGCTATAATTTCGCCTGACAAACAAAAATTGTAATTACGACAAAAGTCGTAATTCTCGCGATGACGCCAGTAATTTGTTGGCAAGCACACCTGACGATTATGGGTTTTTCCCTCGCTCTTCAAAAGTTTAGCGCTGGCAAGACTCGTCTTGTCAGTCTCAAGTTTCCCTTAGAGAGTGAATTTTTTCCCTGAGGACTCTTATGTAATTCATGTGACGGTCATTTTCAGGAAAAATTTTACTCTCATGCACACTTTTATTAATTAAAGCACTGAAGCGACATAAATCTTTGTGCCCAATTTTTAGTGAATTTGACGAATGCCCTACATTGCACAGATGCTTAATTTGTGAGGTAGTGAAATGATAATTTAACAGTATCACACAAAATGGAAAAAAATAATGAACCACGAAAAAAATTAATTTTAAATTTTGTGTTCCGCCATGAGATTCATCAGGTCCTCACTTTATTGATCCTTAACAAACTTTTCTTGAGAGGTCAATAAAGCCACCTTTATTAACACGTTAAGTGCGATACGACCCACCGGTGGGTCACTCAGGTTAGGTTCTGTAATTTTTTCAAAGCTTTCTAGTGACTGTGTGTACAAAGTAAAGATTTGCACCGGCTAGACAATCGCACTCAACGTGTTAAGATCACAGGTCAGAACTCTAAGCTTCAATTTCTTCAAAGATTTGACGACGGCTCCTAATTCTCGGTTCTTTAACATTGAATAATTATAAAATGACGTATACGAGTATAGATGGCGTCCCATAAAAACCAAACCCCATTTATCAATGTTAATAACTTACTAATTAATTATTCGGTAGCCCATAGTAGGAAATATCTCGAGCATTTAAGATACAAGCTCAAGGCAGCAGGGAGTGTTACGAGTTATTTACAGAGTGGGGACTTCAAATTGTCGTCCTCTCATATTCATGATATATTCCATTTTACTTCTCAGATTACCTAAGTGCAATACATTATTGGAAAGTTACAGAAATCAGCTAATTGCCAGTGTTGAGTTTGAAATGGAGCAAACATACGCAGAGTTATCTGAAATTTCGTTCACTGAGGCAGAAGTAAGGTGCGCGGTGGTCATGACACTGGTTCACAACAACGGGGAAGTGGACAACAGAACCATCGCCAACACCATCGGGGTCGACATGAGGACCATCCAGGGTACTGTAAGAAGTTGGAGGAGAGTAAGGATCCCCGTGGAGTTATCACAAGGGCTCCAAAATCTCTGGACGACCGCTGGAAGTCGAGAGATGCGGATTTTGTCAAGAGGGTTGAGACCATGATCGACAACGACCCCTCCAAATCTATGAGGTCCATGGCTGCTGAACTGGGGGTTGATAAACGAATAATTCAACGCTGTGTGGACGAGGATTTGTGCTGCAAAATTTATAGAATGCAAACTGGCCAGCTTCTGACCCAGGCGACCAAGGACAGAAGGCTGCTCAAGTCCACCAAGCTCCTCAACAAGCTGAAGCACCCGAAGGAGTCCAACATGTTGTGGTTCTTATCTGATGAGAAGAATTTCTGCCAGGACCAGGCGCATAACAGGCAGAACCGTCGATGGATTGCTATGTGCTCCAAGGATGTCCTCAAAGTGATGAAGACCAAGTTCCCTGCCACGGTCATGGTCTTTGGTGTGATCAGCTCCGACGGGGATGTGATGCCGCTTCACATCTTTGAGACGGGTCTCAGGGTCAATACTGAGATCTACATGCAGGTCATGGAGACTGTGGTGTTGCCCTGGATGAAGCCGGTGGCCCAGGACAGGCCCTGGGTGTAGCAGCAGGACAATGTTCCTTGCCATGTCTCTATCCACTCCCTCGTCTGGCTGGAGGAGCACTGCTACGACCTCGTAACCAAGCACCAATGGCCTCCCAGCAACCCGGATTTGAACCCAATGGATTATTTCTTATGGAGCATTTTGGAGAATCGAACTAACTGATGCCTTCATACCACCAAGGCATCTCTCATCGCCTCCATCAAGGAACACTGCACCTCCATGGACAGGGAGAATGTGAAGAAGGCCTGCGAGAGCTTCAGGACTAGGATCGAGGGCGTCATTGAGGCTGAGGGCAGCTAAGTCCAGTAGAATGAGTTCCTGGAATCAAATCCTTCATTCTGTTTTATTTTAAATAAATATCTTAAAAATTTACCGTTTTATGTTCTTTTCATTAAAAAGCGAGCTACGGCGACAGTTTGAAGTCCCCACCCTGTAGGATGGAAGCTCAGGGCAATTGGAGTATTACTCGTCCCTAAGATACAAACAAAATGCGTTTGTTTAACTATGTCAAATTTCTAACTGCAAGTAGTTGTTTGTATTGAAATTCAGGATATTCGAATTGCTGTTCTTTGTTTAATTTTTCTTTCTTGATTGTTAG
This sequence comes from Trinorchestia longiramus, assembly GCA_006783055.1. Lineage (NCBI taxonomy): Eukaryota > Metazoa > Arthropoda > Malacostraca > Amphipoda > Talitridae > Trinorchestia > Trinorchestia longiramus. The sequence goes on from VCRD01000021.1 coordinate 112,409, forward strand.
CATATATTAGTTTGCAACCCTTTATTTGTGAAACATTTAATTGTTGGCAAACTGAATGAGAGTCCTATCCTCCTGTCTTCGAATAAAAGTTATATTTAGTTTAATTTCCATTTGATGAAGCACCACTTTCCTGTTAACATTTGGCGCGAGGAGCAGGAGGAGATGTTTTAGACTTTCGAGAGCCCTTATTCATAGTGGCGTCCTTTCCAAGAACCCTTCCTCGTAAGCTCGCCGTTGCAGAGAAGCTAACTGAACTAATTACAGCCATAATTTCATTTAACACGTTGCCTCCGATTGCCTGGCCAGTGTAAATCTTCACTTTGTACATATTATTACTAGAAGGCACTGTAAAATTTACAGAACCTAACCTAAGTGGCCCACATACGTACCACTTCGAAGTCAACGTGTTAAAATGACCTGCATGAATATAAATTTTAACTCCTAGGTATTGAAAAATTCACCTGAGACCGTCGAAGACGGCAGATCTTGGTTCGCGGCTCCTAGCTGTCCCTGTCGGGTGCCTGAGCTCTTGTCTTCGGGAGAACATTTGTTTTCGACGCCCACGGGGGGCGTTAGGACCTTCCTTGTCATCTGTTAGGGACCTTGAATAGACCTGTTGAGGCTCAGTAATGGTAAGTCATGCTACGCCTGACTGCCCTGATCTAGCTTGAGGTCAGATCGATTCATGTACTCTTGTTGCCAAAAGTCGTTAACTTAGGTGTAATATCTAATTAAAATCTGAGTCGCTGTTCAATCTGCACCTTTATATGTGGGATTGATTTTTGGATCTTTTCTCAATATCAATCGAACTAATAAAGTGTTAATTCTAAATCTCTCGTACTAATTCGAAATCTGTGACGCTAATTCTAAATCTCTAGTGATAATTCTAAATCTCTAGCACTATTTCTAAATTTCTAGTGCTATTTCTGAATTTTTAGTGCTATTACTAGAACTCTAGCGCTGTTTCTAAATTTGTAGAGCTAATTATAAGTCTCTAGTGCTAATTCTAGATATCCAGTGTGAAGTGTAAATCCTTGATGCTTGTTCTTTATCTCTAGTGCTAATTTTAAATTCAAGTGCCACTGGTAATTCATTAACATTAAATGTTAATGAATTGAATGAATAAAATAAGACCCTTTGCTAAACAAACCCGAGTGTGCGGATTAAATTCTTATTAAAAGGGTCTTATTTTCTGCAGCCTGTTAATCTTCGTTGCCTTGGCGTTGTTTGAGTTGTGCGCTGCTACATTAATCCGTAGCATCGAATGAACTATCAACTGTCAGCACACGGCTATAACTGCCGTGTTGAAACTTTAATTTTAAAATCTATTATTTGTGTATTGAAATTCTATGACCTAAAATTTCATCTTTTATAATCTCAGTCCAGGACCCGTCGTTTTAAATCGGATACATGCTCAGGGCAGCAGGAAAGACTACGACTATCTAAAATACAGGCACAGTGTGGTGGTAGAACATCGGATTTAATTTTTTAGGGGACACTGTTTACATGATACTAGCGTTTCAATTTTACCTTTTGGTGTGGATACATATAGATTTGATACTTATGATGTAGATACTGTTCTTCTGACATAATTTTCTTCAAACACAGAGTTATCAGCGATGATTACTAGAAAATAAGCATGTATATGATGTGAGTGAAAGAATTTTCTACGCAATGTTTCAGAATGTCCCGTACTGTAATAAAATATTGATTAGAGAATGTATTATTACTACTCTTGAAAGACTGAAAATCGTTAGTTTTAAAGGAAGAAATTTCATTGTTTGAGAAATAGTAATAAAGCACAGGCCTCGGGGAAACAGCAGTCTGATGACATGTGATATTGCTCCTCGAAAGCGTCTCTTTGTTTCATGCTTCTGGAATGTGCAGTAAATTTACTGCTAGTGACTGAGCAAGATTTACTGGTCGTAACTGAATAATATTTACTAGTAGTGATTGAGTGAGATTTACTGGTCATGATTGGGTAAGATGCTGAGTTCTGTTAGTGAAATTGCTTTAAGAAGTGGCATTGAAATACATTATGTTCACTTTCAAGCTGGCTGGCTGTTGTTCGTCAAAAATTCGTTAAGATACGTGGAGAGAATGCGTCTGCATGATGAACATCAAAGTTAGAATAGAATGTAGGATTAAGAACGAGCTGGGTTGTCCATTCTTGGGGTGCTACCCAAGTCTCATTCTGCAGACAGTAATCACGCACAGGCAACAGAGGTAAGTCATCAATTTTCACTAACAGGCACATGTACCTTAGTTTTAACATAAAAAACTGCCATTTAGCATATTTAGCATCGCATGACTCTACAGCTATTCATATCATCAGTATCATTGGAAACTTTTTTCATTTGTATTATGTTCACACTGATTTTGGTTCTAGGCACATCCAGGGATGTAGTCAACTTAGAGACAAAGACAGGTTAATGTTGATGACGGAAATTGTAAAATTGGTGCAGTGCTGCTCACAGATTAGCATAACTCTCTTTACTACGCTGGTTTCACTCGCTTTTGTGAGGAAATTTTATTACCTTTTCTTTACAAGTTTTACTTTGTTCTCTTAAACAGTTTTGACTCATTTTCTGAGTTTGACTGTGAAGTATTATCTGCTGAAACAGCAAAAACGAACAATTTGCAAGGAACAATATGAATTTGAGGAACTGAGAAGGAAGTTTTCGTATAAACTTTTCGAAGGACTTATTCATTTCGAACTTGGATATTTTATTTGAAATCAATTTTTAAAATTTTACTCCATTGTCACAACCGTCGTTCGTACCACGTCTCTTTAGGTGCAGAAGAACTGGATATTCATTTAAATGAAAGTGAAATATCTGCTTGATAGACTCAACTTAATAATGAATACATATGTAAACGAATATTTATCTCCGTTTCAAACTCGGTTTTTGTGCAGTTTAAGTTGCGCTCTGAAAATGTGATTAAATTCAGAACTTTACACGTAAAATTTTTACTAAATTTTCAAACCAGAGAGAAAGACATGATATGTTTCTCTAGTTCCCTTTCATGTGCTATTCCTTTTTACATTTTGTGACACACATTCTCATTTATAATTATTTAACACAAATTACTGTACGTGCGGTTGAAAACCATGTATCATTCTCAACTCTACTTTTGATTTTTCCTTTTAAAATCGATTTAGTTCAGCAAACCAGATAAAAAAATCGCTTCTCTACTTGAACAAACAATTTCTCGTGATCTACTGAAACTCGAGTATCTGAGGCGTTGTCTTCAAGTCAAATAAAGTGAGCGTCAGACCAACTAATGAACCTCGTCTTAATGATCACCGTACAAGAATTGCTCCGAGCTTCTTGTTCTGTTCGTTAATTCCCTTGTACTTCGGTTAGAATACTGTTGCATAAGAAGAAAATATTCTTACCATTTAATAAGTGGTACAACATTAAAACTAATTTAGAGTATGATCACTTTTATGTCTGTGTCCTTCGTAAATAGAACAATGACAAGCGCCCTACTTCTTGTACATACATATCAATATTTGTAAAATGCATTTGCCGAAGGTTCTTTTTGCTGTCATTGAAAGAGGTGGATGTCTGTTCTTTTTGTGACAGCTGCTCTAATGAAGAATGGTAGCTAGTCGTTGCTACCATTTCATGGTAAAAAAATTTGATTTGTATCTCTAGGTATGCCATGGTTATATCATTCGATATCAAGGTTATTCATTACCTAAATTCCTAGAACGGGTGCGGAGTGCTCGATTACTTGCGCGTATAAACAGATTAAAAGGAAACACTTACAAAAACTTCAATACAATAAGGTTTAAAACAACCGTTTGAAAACTTTTACATCATCAGTACAAATTGGTGAACTAATTCTACCATAAGATTAATTTTCTTGCATGAGCAAGACTACACAAAACTACAGGATGCTGCGGTTTACTGATCAGTTTCTTTCTCTTTTGCTGACTATGAAGAGTTTTCTTGAAAGGATTACGTTTTTATCCAGCTTTTTATAGTAGTACATTGTTTGTTAGGTGTCCTTAATTCTTTCCAAATTCTCCGAATAAAGCTTCATAGTACAAGAAGTGCTTGAACTTTGTTTTCCTATGATCAGCGTGGATACTTTTTTCGATAAGTTTGAATTCCACGAAGATTTGCAAATGTTTATTCGCAGATGAGTTGCAGAAGTACAACCAAATGAGATGAAACTGAAATCGCTTTCTACTTTGTGTACACACCATGTTGTTGTGTAGCTTCCGAATTGTATTGATTCTGGTCTCCAAAGCATTACATGAGAACTGTATTAATTTCCTGTCCTTAGGCGCAAAATTATTTGGGCATATTTGATTCTTTCACCTGAGTTTTCAAGCAAAAGGAACTTCCTGAGTATTAAGCAATGAAAAAGTGAATAAATGTTTAAAAATAAGGAAAATTATTAGTAATGAGGCTAAATCAATTAGATAGTGCCTGTTACTATAATATCATATACTAAACAAAACTATGTTATACAGTAACATATGAGATTCTGCTACTACTTAATTTTGCGCTAATTGAGTTCTAATTCGGAGTAAAAATATGCCACACATGAAGAAATGGAGCATTTGTTTAACTTTAGCACTGGAAAAAGAAAACACTGAAACTCTTTAATGAGATCGTAGAAAATTTTTTAAAATAATAATTTTTTTGGTAAAGGTTCGCGTACTGTAGATACTATTCAGTACATCATTTAGTTAACATTCCTGCAGCGCGGTAGTAATAAAAGTTGCACATTTTACAACTATTTAAGCCATCGTCATTCAAAACCAGGAATAAATTCGAAAAGTTTTACAACGAGAAGCATTTAACCGTTGGTTAAATAAAATTCTAACAATGTGTTTGAATTGTTATCCTTGCAAGCGTTACATTTCTGAAGTACGGCCATATCCATAAAATATAACTTCTATTGGAGAAGTTCTAATGGAAATTCTTTCAGGAACTTATTACCGCTTCTATATGATTCCTAAATCAAAACGAATTCCCTAAAGTTAATAAGCATCCTCTTCAGCATCCCAGAATGGAGACAAAAAGTTCTTTACTTCAGTAAGGAAATTTTATAAGATTGATTTTATGAGAAGTCGAGGGATATGAAAAAAATGGCTGAAAAATGGCTGAAGAATTACAACATCAGCACGATTTTTCGTTGGAGTGCTGACAATATGGAGACAGAATTGTGTGAGAATAATTAAAAACGCAAAAATTGAGTTTATGATGAATAGTAGAATGTTTCAATTTTCTTTGGCTTTAAGTACTGCATCTAGTTTGTCAACGGTAATATTCGAAAAAATTGGAAGTATTAATTTGCAAGCTAAATTTGAATTTTAATCCACTTACTACTATTTTTGATCAGAAGGCCACTTATGGACAAATAATAATTTCTGTTACAGCTTTCCATGTATTTAATTAAAATAGGTCTTTCTTAAATTGGTCAATGGTTCTTAATAGATAAAAATGTAATTCGTTGCGATGGAAACTTTCGTAAAATATAAACTAGTTTTGCGTGTACCTGACAATATCCGAGGTTGCAAGTACTCTAAGAGTCTATTTTCAGTTTCGTTATAGATAATAAATGCATTTCTCAGGATGAAAACTTTCCAAGTAATTTTACAATAAAATCAATTTCCCTTCCGTACATGATTAAATTTGCATGTATTCAGTGTCAACTCTTTATTTCTTTACTTTTAATTCTAAACGCAATATTTCGTGAATATTCCGAGAAGAAATGCAGCTTCTTTTATCTGAAAGGACTCCAGCAATGACCCTACTTCTATGACTGATATCAGTAATTCTAGCTCTTCTGTGACTAGATTTAATTCAAGCTGCCTTGGGCCTAGATTAAATTTTAGCTGTTCTGTGGCTAGATTCAATTTTAGCTGTTCTGTGGCTAGATTTTAGCAGCCTTGCAATTTAACAAGAGTACGAAATTTCAATGAAAGAAGTAACTCTCTTCATTGATCTTACCACAAGCTATAATTGAAATGTTCATTTCATTATTAGCACTTTACAAGGAGAACTTTTCCTTGTGTCTACTAATTGGGAATATATGAACAGAAGATTGCTTCCAATAACGCATGACAAATAAAGTGCTATAATTGATACAAAATTTATTTTCAGTAGCTCATCCTACAATCCCTAGACAAAAGACAACTTTATCTCGTGTACCTGAATTTGCGGGTTTGAATTATGAAGAAAAAATACCCTGCAGCCGAATGAAAGAAATCTTAAATCATTTGGCACGTTGATTTGATCGTGAAAATCATTTATTGATAGTCTGTTCATTTCACCGCACTCGGATGGCTTTAAAATGAGAGGATTCGTGCTACATATATTCATTTTGTATGCTTGAATGCCCAATTGAATTGTGGCGATAAGTATTAGAAAAGGGTGTAGCTATAATAAGGTATAATTTATTTTTATTATTTAATGCATATAGAAAAGAGTAAAAATTTATTCTCTGCCTACTTTGAATTGGATAATGATTGGTTGTTGATGAGTTCTTTTTTTTAATCATTCTCAAAAAAAAGTGGAACACTTCACGATTTTGCGTGTCATTCCTGCTTCTCTCTCATAAATTACGTCATCTTGGTTTCAATGCATGATTTTTCTGCATGCTGTCCTACCGTTATATTTCAATTAATACTTGTAAATAACATAATTTATTAAAAACAATAAACACAAATAATCGCACTAGAGGGACTCTAATCCTCTGAATACATGACATGGTAAAAGTGTTCCCAGTACTTTCTTTCAACGGCTATAAAGAGGATAAATGATACTCACAGAGAATTTAATAAGTGTTATTCTAAACATCACGAGATGAGAAATGTGAGTTATCTACCACATTTTGGCATATGAACCACAACATGATGTCTTATTAAACAATGCATTATTAATGGATTAATTGCATACTTAAAAGTTGAATAATTAAATGTGCACACGGAATAATTTAGTTAAATCAATGGGCATTCACATCAGATTACAAAATCTACTCTGTTGCTAACCTCGATCACACTGAAAATAATAATATTAGAACTTGCCCATTACACTGGAGATTCGTTGTTGATGATGGGCTACAATGTTTAACACTCACAATATAACACCTTAAAGATGCCGCTAATTTTCCTCTTATCACAGTGCCCCCTAAATTTCCCTATGCCCTAGACTTAGATGTCGTTCTAATCCCAATAGCCTACATCGTTACCGAGATCTAGTTCCCAAGTCCCCCTCTGTTTCCTCGCGCTGCTGTCTTTATGTGAGCACTCTTGCTTTCTTTTTTTCTTTATTTCTTACATTTGTGGCTGTGTGGAGTTCTTTTCCCAGTCTCAGAAGGGTACGGCGTTATTGTGCCACGTAGCGGAATGTTGTTTACACAGCTATGGGCCAGACAGCGGGTGACACCTCTACCACATACTTACGTCGGCACTCACGCTTCGATACACCGTACTATACATACACTTGGTACATCGCTTGGAATATGCAAACCTATGAATGTATCATAACTATCATGACAAATGCCGTCCTCTGGAGAAAAGAAATTTGAGCTTGTAAAGTCAAATTTCTCCCGTAAGTCGTTGAGAGTGAATTGAATAAATTTTGTCAGTGAATTTGGTTAATGGGACTGCAGTTATTAGGTGAAGGAATTGGAGTGTTTTTCAGTGAATTTTGTCGTGTTCGCATGTATTTAGGATGTGTCGTTAGATGGGACAGTGTTTCAATTCGCAACTACTCGGCCTTGTATGATATAAATAATTATTGTCAGTGGGATTGGTTGGTTTGAGCAGATGGATCACATTGATTTCATATCAATTTTACGTGTTCTTCGTGTATTTTTCTGCGTGTTTTTCCAGTAAATGTTAAGCTTATTAAAGATGTTCATACCCATCTTGAGTTGGCCTCATTAATCCATAACATATTGTAGTGATCTCGCTATTATCACTCTCCAGTCCCAACCCTCAGACATCTCTTATCTCCGAGCAGGCATTGAAAATATTTATGTTATGTCTTACTCGGAGTGAACGCCTGAGGGAGTAAGGGACCGTCGAGGAACCCAATAGGACAAAAGGCAATTAAAGGCAAGATGAGTTGAATATTTTGTACTTGTGGATTTGATTATTATATTAGTTATTATTCCTTCGTTGTGGACGTCCCGTCGTCGAGTACTGGCGGACGGACATCTTGCTGGGACGTCTATAGTTGAAGCGCGTAGTTCTTGTTAATGCGTTGGTCGTTTGAGCCCCCATCCTGTCCGAAGATAGGATGGCTGGTTTCTGTTTCCTCTGCTGCTGTTGGCTGTGATTTGAGTTGTACAGGTGATGAGAGTTCTTGGTAGAGATGTTGACTTTGGAAGCACTGGGTAGAGAGTCTGTGTGCGACGGTGATTGGATAGCCTTAGAGCGGAGGGTGGTAGAATATAGTAGGAGAAAACAGATCGAGAAGTGGAAATAAGATAAAGGAAGAAGATAAGAGAAGAGGAAAAAGGAAAAATCAAGAGCCGGCACTTCCAGCTAGGTCTGAAGTGTGTCTGTTGATTGTGTATGCATTTTATTACGTTTGCTATCAAGCTTTTGTCTCTAAAGTTTATTGTTCCGTGGTCATTTGTAAATTATTTCGAGAATTTTTGGGTATTGTTTTCATATAATTCTTTTTACCCGGTGACTATGAGTCGTCTCCCGAGTCCACCTAAAGTGGATGTTTGTTTTAATTCCTCCCCGCGTGGTCGCCGGCATGCGCTCAATACAGACCGCTGCGGTCACGAAGGGTATTTAGGAGAACGTAATCTGTAATTTGTAATGTATGTGTATGTTGTTTCCCACGCACCGGCCGGCCCGACATAGTAGACCGTTCCCGGCACGGAAGTCAAGTGTGTTTATATAATGGCCTGTGGAACTGCTCCGTGTGCTGTTGTTCTGCTAGAGGGGAATAATTTTCTGGTCGGATTGTCACCCAGATCAATCATATTTTCTGTCCGTGTGTCGATAAATCTGCTCACTTTTTCCGATGTATTCTTTGATTGATTATGTAAAAATAGATTAATTGGTGTGATGCCAGCCAGGCGCTGGATATCACTTGACGGTACTCTATATCTATTTTCCTAATTCCTAATATAAATCGAGAGGCGTCATTTTGCATTATTTGCATATTGCGCAATGTTGTTTTTGGGGCTATGTGGAGTGGAATGGCAGGGTAGGTTAGTACTGATTTTACATAGGCATTGTATAACTTTCTTCTATTGATACTATTGAAATATTTTAATCTGTATAAGCTTCTTAATTGATACCTAGCTAGTTTAATTCTTTAGTGGTAGTGTTTCCAACTCTTAAAGGGTCATTCTTTTTCTTTAGTAAAGGTATTATTTGGAATTTAGTTTGATTAGTTTTGATTTTCCATTTGTCTTCAAAATCATTAATATTTTCTATTTCTTGTTCTGTTGTCCTTCTCACTTTGCCTTCAGAGCCTCGTTCCGAAATAATCTGAGTGATGTCATCTGCATACGCTATATTAATGTTGTTTTTCATGGGATCTGGCAAATCATGTGCATAAAATGTAAACAGTGTTGGACTAAGGCATCCACATTGGGGTACCTCACTTCCTATTTCAAAACTGGGTCCTATGTAGTTATTTATCCTAATTTTTGCAGTCTTATTTGTGAGATAACTATTTATAATGCGGCCAAGTAATCTGGGATGTTGTTGATAAGTAACTTAGATTTAAGTCCTAAGTGCCACACCCGGTCAAATGCCCTACTTATATCCCGAAGTATTATGTTAATTCTTTCTTTATTTGCGTGTTTGGCCACTATTTCATACATTAATCCTACTACTGTATTTGTCCCCCTGCCACTTCTAAACCCGTGCTGGTGATTATTTTGAATGTTGTGTTTCTCCAGGTAGTCAGCAAACTTTCTATTAATAACTCTTTCTAAGATTTTTCCGGGAATGCTGAGTAAAGATATAGGTCTCTAGTTTACGTGTTGGTTAGGTGACTTATTAAGTTTTGGTAAAAAGATCATTATGGAAGTTCTCCATCCTTGGGAAAAATATCCCAGCGACAAGGATGCATTCATGATTGTAATTAGCTTGGTAACCATATTTTTGGTAAATTAATAAATTGTTGTTTCGTTATATCGTCTTCTCCTGCAGCTTTATGTTTCAAATTTGTATATATCTTTTCATTTCTTCCAATGTTAATAATGATGTTTGCCGTCTAAGTCTATTAAAATCATTTATGTCATGATGTGTTAATTGTAGTTCTTTGTTCTCCATGTATTGGTGTACTCTCATATGGTTTTGCCTATCAAACTCGTCCTCTTCATCCATATGTTTTTGAAATACGCCGCTCCAATAGTGACGAAAAAGTTATTCTTTACCTTTGTCCCCGTACACTTCTTGATTTTGGTCATTCACTAGGAATCTTTGCTCTTTTTCAGTGTTCTACCCCGTAATTCGTTTGATTATTTTCCAGAAGTCGCGGTCATTCTTTTCTGTATCAGGTTTGCTTATTAACTTATCCCAGGCTTCTTTCTTTCTTTCCCTGTACTCCTCCACTATCTCCTGCCTTAGTTTATCGAGTCTTCTCATTCTTTCTGGTGATGGCCCGCACTCCTGAATTTCTTTAAATAAGGCATCGTAAATCCTTGTTAATATAGTTTTTTATGAGATCTTAGACCATGTAGTAAAGTGCAGTGTGTGACTAAGGGAATTCTGTGACTGCTTGCTGTCTGAATTTGTGTGGTCCATTCTTGTACGTGTTCATCTAAAACAAACAATCTTTATTTCCAATCAAGTACACAGTACATAGACATTTAGTACATTGGTTTTTCAAATTCTTAAGGTTAACATTCTTAGATTAAGGGTGATGGTGAGCTCCATGCAACGATCCTGGGATGTGGAATGAGGCCTTACTGATAAGTGCGAGCTCACGGCGTGAAACGAGAAACAGCTCGTATTCATGGCCGGGTTTCGAACCTGCAGTCTTTCTGCACAAGCAGAGACCCGATACAGAACACGGGCCGCAGACCACTCGACTACGGTGGCTGCATCTAGCTGGCTTGGAGTAGTTACTCGTAAGTCAAGCACAGGAAAACCCTTCAAATCGTCTTTATAGCCAGTCCAGTCTGTTCTATCAAATGCTCTTCGTGGTCGTATGGGAATTTGTATAGGTTGTGTAGTGATAGTATAAATAATAGGGTAGTGGTCGCTAAATGTGTTTGGGCCTTGTTTCTGCATATGTATTGTGATGTGTTTTTGTATTGGTGAGAATGATATTAGGTGATGTTTTTGATCGATGAGTTATGTATGTTGGAAAGTGTGGTCTGTCTTTAATGATATGCCCTCTGTCCATTAACCCTCTACCGCCGTATGGCACTCACGAGGAATATCAGAAAAAATGCTAATTATGTTAAAATTATATTATATGTGAGCAATATGAGGTTGCTACTAGGTTTAAACGCGGCGGCATCATACAGCGTCGTTATTTTGGCTGCCTGGCTCTCAGCGTGCTTCATTGCATCAGTGTACAGACGGTCTTTGTGAGCTTAAACGTAGAAACTAGAAAAATAAATTCGTCGCTAAAGGGTTAATGTTACAAGCTGCTCCCCCATTACATCGTTATTGCCTGAATCTATTCTGATGTGTCGAGCATTGAAATCACCGATGAAATATACGCGATAACTCTTGTTAAATGGTAAATAAAAATCTGGGTAGTGCAAGTATCCTATTCTGAACGGAACGTATGCTGTTGCAATTTCAATTTTGCCTAATTTGGTATGTATTGTGACGCTTATCATATCGCTGTAGTGTAGTGGCGCTTATTCGTTAATTCTGTGTGTAAGTGTCCTTCTTATGGCTATTGCACTTCCGCAATGTGGTTCGTTTAGCGCATTCGTTTTATATACGTTATAATTATATATTTTGATTTGTTCATTATTTTTACAACCATGACTATTTAGTAATATTATATCTGGATCTATTTTAGAATAAATATTTGTTTATGTTGTCTTATGTATTTTCCAGCTCAATACATTATGCTGTATTATTTTGAAAGTCGTCTCTCTCTGCATATTTTCTTTCCATCTCCCGTCCCTTCAGACGTTCTTTGGGTGCCGGATCTAACCTTCTTGAACTCCTGCTCTCCAACCTATATTATTGTTTCTTTGAATTTTTTATTTTACAGTTTTCAAACAAAAATTTTACGACATCCTGTGATTGAGTACATTTTGGTCCTAAGTGGAATTTTGCCTGTTGTTGGAGTACCATCAGTGACAACTCTTATTCTGATAAATCACGTTTATTACCATCAATAGCGTAAATGGTGATATCATATCTGGATGCCCGTCCAATAGCTACATGTTCACCTGGTTTTGGTTGTCGTTGTGGCAGTCCCTTGGGCTTTGGCTTCACTTCTGGAGCTTTTGTACTAACTTTGGGTTTCACTGCTAATTCTTGTACCTCTTCTTGTCCTCCGCTCGCCTCCATCACTTCCTCCTCCACTTCCTCTGCATCTTCGTCCTGTGCATGCGAGTCTTGTGATTCCGAACTTGTGTCAGATTCCGACCTCATTTTTAGTGTGCGTATTACGTTTATTGTATGTACCAGCAGATCATTATTAAAAAGTTCTTTAGAGTCAGGGTTGGTGTCCAGTTCAATAGGTTGTATGTTATTTCTTTTCAGTGTTTTATTAATGTGAGAGTTATAGGAGCCAGGGGTAATTATATTAGCGACATGTGCATCTAAGATAATGATCAAGGCAGCTAAGCCGTTCTCTGACATAATTTCTGCTGTATTTTTCGCCCGTTCTGCTTGCTTTTCTCCTGTCTAATTGTCTTTTCAAGTGCTTTTGCGTATGTCTGTTCCTGTTTTTCTTATGCTTTTTCTTCCAGTAGCTTGGTTTTATTTTTAATTATTGTCTTCCTTGTTGGACAGCTCATTGCCATTGTTCGATGATCTCCTTGGCAGTTCAGGCATTTTTTGATTGAGGACGTGCAATTTTTGTAAGTATGATTTCCTGTACATTCGGAGCATACTGTTAGGTTCGGAGTTGGACAGTCTTTTGTTGCATGTTGTTCCATTTTATAACAATTAAAACAGATCAAAATATCAATGAAATTTTCCTGTTGAATTTGAGATGGTGCTATTTTACATGTTCGTAAAGTATTCCATGTTGGAGAGCATGACTGGCCATATTAATCGTTGCAAATTCTATTTTAAAAACGTGTGTATATTGACCAAACTTGATAATTTCCCGCACCTCAAGGTGTGGGTTGCGATGCGTAATTTCCAGTTTAAGCTCGTCTGCTGACTTTCCACCAATCCAACTGTCTATCTGCCTGCAAACTACAGATCTTTGAGCTCTAATTTTAGGTGGCAATCGGGCTTTCAGGCCAAAAGTCGCTAATGTATTCGTGGCTTTCTGAGTTAAGAGTTTTTCAACATCAGATTTGAACTCTGTGAAGGTATTGTAGCCAGATCCTACTTCACGGAGCCCGGTCAGTGGCAATTTTAGGTGTTTCTAAATAGTTTGAAAAACTTTGGGTTTATCTGGTGGTTCTCTAGGATTAAAGAAGCGCAAGAGCAGCTTCCCAAATTGAGGCATTTCGAAAGTGTTTAGTTTACGTATTCCCTAGTGTGATTTAGTCAGTGTTATAGGTGCAAAAGAAAAAGAACTAAGAAAGATCAAGAAAAGAAAAAGTTATTTCCCTAACAACCTATACCTAATATTTTTGGTTAGCCTACCTAACAGGTGTAGTCTTATCCAGTCAGGGATCCCTGCCCTACTTGTAGACACTCCCCTCTACCTTAATAGGGTTTGCCCATACGGTCTGGCCCCTTTTGGTACAGGGATATCTACTCCTGACTGGCAAATACCGGTTAGTTAGAAAAAGGCACAGCAAATGAAGAAAAAAGAGATATTTACGAAAGTAAAGAGGGCGGCAATCCAATCACAATCTTGGTAGTTGTAGCTGACTTCTGCGCGACTTCGCTGTGAGAGATCCTCGTAGCATGCCATACATCGGTCTCTGTGTAACGAGCGTTGTAGCCTCATTAAATTGGGCGGTTGGCAGGGCACTGCTGCCTGATTGTGACCGCTCATTGGTTAATGACAGCTAGCCTCGCGTGGCATTCACTTCTTCTGTCCCATTTCCTTATTGGTCGATGACAGCTAGCCTCGTCTTGAGGCTCGCTTGTAGTGGAGCCATGCGATTCACTATAATATCATTCTTGTCAGGGGGTTTGGATACCTCCAAATTGCGACGTCTCTCTCTCGTTATGAAAATTTGATTGCATTCTAATTAACGTAAAATGTGTATGTAATACATTCACCTTGTAAAAATTCAATTAATGCTCGTAATTATTGTGATTTTTATATATTCATGCTGCAACGTGTAGAGAGAAAGAGCACGTATCGCCACTGAATCATTACTGTCTACTTTTTAAGGCTTTTTAATGGTTCCAATATCGTCTGATCAAAACTTCCAGCCAGACCTTTTCTGTACACTGGATGACATAAAAAATCCCTCAAAAAATATCGAGTCCATCGCATTGCAAAATTCTGATTCATTTTTTGTCCAGAGTTTGACTCATTTATAGTGAAGCACGTAGCAACAGATGTCATGATGAGCAAATTTGCATGGCACGAGGTGCGAATGTCGTTGAAAGCTCAACTGCCGTACTTTATGGAGTGATTAGTTCTTTAAGGATGTTTTCGATAGTCTTTTCTGTGGGTTTATTCGAATTCTTATTGTCTGGTATCGGGAAGGGCAAGGAAAATCTTATGTGCAGTAGCGTGCAAAATTCTCTGGCAACGCTTGAGTAAGAAACCGGCTTTGATAACGAGATTGGTATGAAAGCTCCAGTTTTCGGAATGTAATGAGATTTTGTACCTTGTGGGGAGGAGTTTTGTTTTTTCTTTGTCCGGAACTTAATACTTTCGAAAGCACAGTCATTAATAAAAGCAGGGAAAATAATGGTACCACCACACAATAGAAGTAGTTCGTTTTCTGGACTAAATGAAATTATCTAAAAAAGTACACTCCTATTCCCTTTATTCTTTATGATTCGATATGACAATCCCTCATAAGCTTGTTCTATATGTGAAGCTACAGACTGATTCATACATTTACTTATAGCTACGTGCTCATCAGCTCGAACATTGGGGCCAAGGGAAAATCACAATGCACGTGTGGGACACCAAATGACAATTTTTTTTCAGTAAATAGAAGTGGATGCAAAGAACTCGTGTTCAATCATTGAACAAGTTCGACGGATGTAAGATATGACCTTTTATGAAGTGTGATGTATCTGGTAAGTTTTCTATACGGATATTGGGAAGATCTTTCGAAATCATTTTTTCTCACTGTGAGGTGTAAGAAAACGTACCGTGCATTTTGTCATTTCTCAGAGTTGCGATTTTCCTCAGGTACAAGTTTTTATTCTAACTGCTTCCAGTTTTCGAGTTGATCCAGATTGTGTTAGCTCTTGTATTTAGGTGGAACTACTCTTCCGTCAAGGGTTTGGATGACGTAATATTTTTATAGCCCAGTTCAAACCAGGGCTTTACACTGACGCACTTGGACTCAAATGTAAGATTAATTAGAAAGTAAATTTTTAATAATCTAATTTTAAATCTAAATAGTTGCATTTAATTTTGTCATTGTGTTTTAGCATTTGCCAAGAAGCAATGCTCGTGTTTTATGATTGCTTTTATTTATTCTAAGGTGTGCACTATCACCTCTGCCGTAGGTTAAGCCACACTTAAGCTATTCATATTCTCCAGAGTTGTAGTGTTTATGTACACATATGTAACTAAAATTTATTACAGATTTTAGAGCCACTCTAGACGTTTGATAAATATTGCTATGACAAGAAGGTCTGAAAGGTTTGAGAATTCAACTAATTTTCCCTCAAAAAACACATGAGGAATGAACGAGAGTTGCAAATATTAAGCAAAGAAGTTGGAGACCATAACTCGTTCTATAAACTTCATTTAACGTTTTTCTTACGTGAACTGTTTAGTTCATTTGATTTACCTCAAAATTATTAAGTGAGGAAAGCTGATTTTTACATATGTTTGGTTCATTTTTGGGTTGCTAGCAAAGACTCATGCGGTCGAAATATAGGCATCAATCACGCAGATATGTCTAAATCACGAAAGCCATTTCAGTCACGCACATGCACTTTACTTACGCACAGGCATTTCAGTCCCGTAAATTTACCACAATCATTCACAGGCCTCAGAAGTTAGGGATATAGAATTCATAAGGCATAAATTAATTAATTTTCCAATATTTATCGAGACGATTTTCAAAAGTGTTTACAGGTCCAGCAGAAACATGCTCGGGCAGCTGGTTCCAAGTTTCAGCAGTTTTAACTAAAAAGACATTTATAGCTTGGGATATCTCAAAGTTTCTCATTATTCATTTTTAGCCTTTATTTTCAGTCATCGTCTGTGTCGAAAAGACCTTCCAGAGTAACCCCTAAGGTCTTTGAGATACTTATAGGTCTCAATAAGTAACCCTCACAGCTTTATTTGTTCTAGGGAGATGAGTTCAAGCTGATAAAGACTCCTTCCCTAACTAAAATTGAAGCATTCAGGAATCCTTTTCGTTGCCTTACGCTGAATTTTCTACTTTTTGTTAATATTTTCTGAAAGACTAGGGACCAGAGTTACGCTGCATATTCCAGATAGCGCCGGGCTAGGGCTTTAAAAACGGTAACATCGTGTTCTTTGACTCGTATCTGAAGGGTTTTACAACGAAACTAAAGATCCTCCTCGTGTTTCTGATACTCTTTTCCACTTGTTTGCGACGCTTAAGATTTTCATTGATAATCATACCAAGGGGTCGTTATTGATGTACTGCTTCTGTGGGTATGTCATTCATAGGGTGTTGAAAATGCCGGTTATTTGCACCAACGTGCATTACTGAACATTTATCAATGTTGAAGCTCATTCGCCAGGTTACGGTCCACGGTAGTAGACGGTTGAGGTCTGATTGGATAGTTACTCTGCAACTGTCAGTGAACGCTTTGTGACAGAGTTTCGTGTTGTCAGCGAATTTATTGATTTTACAGATAATTCCGACGTCAAGGTCGTTGATGAACATGATGAAGATGAACGGGTCTAAAACGTTCGCTTGGTGGACTTCTGACATTACGTGTTTCAAAACACTGGTTTGATCATGAATCATCACTCGTTGAGTTCGACTACTCTTGTATCCATCGACAGAAGTGGTTTTGTATTCCATGCGTTTCCATTTTGGCCATTAACATTTCGTAGGAAACTTTGTCAAGGGCTTTTTTGAAACTCGAAGTATATAAGGTCTACAGTTTTTGTGCTGTCGTACATGTGGATGACTTCTCCAAAAACGTCGAGGTGGTTTGTTAGACAGCTACGTTTTTTCCTGAATCCATGCTGGGTGTCAATAATCTTTAACGTAATGTTTGCTGAAATTTCTCAGTAAAGGTAAGCGAAACTGTAAAAGTCTATAAAAAACCTCGCACTGCTTTTAATGCCTTGTCCTAGGTACATTTTTATTAATTTGCATCGTCATTTCAAGATAAAACAAAGATCCCAGGCAAGACTCTCGTTGTATTCAGAACGCTTCCGGTTTCTGTTTTTTCTAACATCATCTGTAGCAACAGATGCCGGAAATGATCATAAACTGAATGAAACAAACACTTTCTTAGAAAAGTGAAGCGAATAAAAATTTAACGGGCTGTGGGGATTATTGTAAAGAAATTCCATATTTGTTACTGGTTCATTTTATTTCCATGTTATTAGTTCATGTTTATGTCCCTCTTTTATAGAGATACGCTGCGCTTTAAATCCAAGGAAGATTTTATTTGTAGTCTTTACTCTCTCACTGGCTTCCAATATATTGTTATCGTTTGATGTAGAAATGGTTTTCTCAACATGACCGTCATGGAAGTCAAAAGATCTACAGGATAATTTGCATGAAATGCTGGTAATTTAAGACTTAAAAGGAAAAACCAATTGAGGCCTATCAAAATATAAGGAATTCAGATCATTAACTAACAAGTTGAAGGTGGAGTAAGGCAGTCTCTGGTAGATAGGCGGTAGTTAGTGAATGAACAGATAGAGATCCTGCAGTTAAACATAGTACACATCAGATGACTACTGGAGATTGCATAGTCATGTCAAAAAGCAAGATTCTTTAAAACAACAAGAAAGTCCTCACACAAAGGTTTTAGAATGATTTTGCCTGATTTAAAATTATTTTCAACGTTATATATTTTTGTTTCCATTTACTTAATTCCTCGGACGAGATGATGTTTAGAATCTAATTGAAAGTCCAGAACTCTTTTTGATTGCATGTTATTCTTTGGGAATAAGTTTCTAGAAATCATCAACTGCACAGAGATTTTCTATGAAAGTGTTAATCTTTGAAGGAAATTTAGACATGGAAAAAATCGAGGCCTTTTGAGTACCTTCAGAACGTCAGTTACTGATATACTCAAAAGCTTCTCTTCTACAATTTCTAGGCGGTAATTCAGAGCGTAATGTGACAATCAAGTTGTTTAATATCACTTATTCTCTCAAAGTTATAACAAAATTCGAATGCAGTGTGTGTGCTAATAATATGTAAGTGCGTTGGCACAAGCACCACAGGCATTTGCCTGTACTTCAGTTGGTCAACAACTACACAGAAATCAGGAACCTATCAATGCTTTCTTGTATGCATGTATATGCAGTAATATTAAAAATGAGTTAAAAATAATTCAGTCTCCTACCTCAACGACGTATCTATTACACACTACATACAGTACATCGGCCTGTATTCTAGATTTTATTACATCATTATATTTCAACTTAAATTACGGTACGGACAGCAGCTCACTTTCTAGCACCGATGTTAACCCAAATCCTGGAGCCAAAATTTGTATACAAATTCTAACTAAATTAGACACTCACGTATGGGCATTCCAGACCCCAATGCAGATTGCGGCTCCTGGTGATCGATAAAGGCAGATCTGTAGTGCGCAACAACAGTATCTGATATTATTGCTGGTTCAATAGATTAAAAATTGACTAAAATTTGACCTTTTATTTACGAAGTATGGGTATAATGCCAGTAGATTTTTTGTTCTTTTTTGTGAGCGTATTTTTTGGTAATTTCTTTATTTCACTTTTATTAAACCTAAGAACATGTCAGTCCACTTTAAAGCACTCCTTCAGAGTGCCTTGTCAGGTTATCATCAAAAAACATGCATTGAAATTCTTTGATATCATTCCTAGAAATAGTTCGAATTGAAGAACAAGCAATTCACTCATGCAAATGTTCCTGTTACAAAAAGTTCAGGATTGCGTTGCAGTTTGGTTCCCATTTTTTTCTAAATTTTATTCCACGTGCAAAATCTAAACTAGAACAATAATTTAAACTAACCATTTTCAATAGGTAGGATAGTGCCTCCATATGCAATTTTTTCCCTAGAGTATATTATTGCATGTACAGTTGTTGTGAAAATTTGCATGCAAGAAACTTTTTTACATTTCCTGTTGAGCGTATTCGCCTGTGCGTTTGTTCTCCTACGTTTTAAAAAGAATTAAATTGCAAACCAATTGGTAATGACTAGTGCAAGAAAATGAATACTGAGTTTCTATGAGTGCTATATGTCTTCAAAATTCATTTATATGTATTCATGTATATATATATATATATATATATATATATATATATATATATATATATATATATATATATATATATATATATATATATATAATATCGCGATATCAGGTTTTTCCTCTTTACTTTTGCATGAATTGAATATATATTTATTTAATAATGTTAATTACTGAGTTTATTAATGCCAATACCCTTCAACCCTACATCAAGCAATAAATGAATGAACTTTTATAACAAACAAACATGATCGCTATGAGGCGTCCAAATCCCACAACACATTTTTATGGGTGAAGCACGCTATTCTAACAGTTGCCGAGTGAGAGGGTAAATAAAATGACACGTGATATTCCAGTATGAATTATTGTAACCACGGGAAAATTTAGTTAACATTGGATCTCAGCGATCGACATACTAAATCAACATCTAGGCATGAAGGTTACGCTGAATTATACTCTGTGATCACATGACTAACATCAAATTAACCTTTACCTCCCTTGCACGACGATGATGCTTGATTCCCTCGTATGTCCCCTTCACTCATTTCACGGAGCCCGCCAACGCACTTCCCAAGACTGATGTAAGATGCGAATGTTGACTGTTGGAGGAATCTTGTAGGCTGCCCGATGATCACTTCCCCTATTAGAGCTTGAAGACTGAATGTTGGAGACGCCGATGATTCTTGCAGGTTTGTAGACTAATGCTGAAGACGGTGCCAATGTCTCTCACTAATGTTGAAGACTAATGTTATATGTTGCCGATGCTCTTCCTTACAAATGCAGACTGATGTTCCTCGGATGATGCTGTTGTTGATTATATCTTCCTTTGAATTGAACATGTTGATGACTCTTCGATGAATTGTTACTTCACAGCTTTTTTGAATTCTTGTCTCGCCGCCAGTAAAGATGAATATACTTCCGATGAGAGTTGACGGCATGACTTTGCCGGCTTGCTGCCATAGCGGCAAGCGATCACAACTTTCCTTACGTCCTTCTTCCTCTGAGTCTCGAACTTGAAGTCCCTTTCGTCTCAATGCGTGTGTTTATATATGTGTTTATATATGAGTTACCTTCACTCACTTCACGGAGCGAGCCTGGCGGTTGGTTCTAACCGTCAGAAATTCCTGAGCGCCGTCTCTCCCACGTCTATCAGCCACAGCTACGATTTGAAGTCCAACATTCCTATGTTTCTGCCTCTATATCCATTATATATATATATATATATATATATATATACATATATATCTAT
>VCRD01000021.1:133389-156660 GCA_006783055.1 Trinorchestia longiramus
ATATATATATATATATATATACCCGGTTGTTCTAAAGTGTTGTTACACTTTGAAATTTTTATTTAAAAGTCTTCAAAATTAGGATTTATAAGAATAAGAAAACAAATAGGGCTTTCCATACATTTATTAGGATTATTACAATACTATTTTTCAATTTGAGCTCCTTTAGCTGCAATGACACGGCTCAGACGAGGGCGAAACCCTTGCAAACTTTGCTGATGTAATCTTTTCTTATTGTATCCCATGAACGATTAACAGAAGACTTCATCTCTTTTACACTGTTGTGGCGAACTTTACATGCCTTGCTCTCAATATGCGTCCAGACGCTGTAGTCGAGGGGGTTCAGGTCAGGCGACTGTGGTGGCCAGAAGTCCTTGGGCCAAAAGTTTATGTTTGACCCCAGCCACTCTTGAACAGTTTATGCGGTGTGCGCAGGTGCACCATCTTGTTGGAATACGTAGTTTGCATTTCTAGTTCTTTTTATAACCCAAGATAGGATTTTCATGACAAGAACATCTTTGTAAGCAGAGGCGTTTAGCCTGTAGCCACGTGGGAACCACACTGGAGGCATCTTTTCTCCATTCGATGTCACAACTCCAAGCATCATCACAGAGGCCGGATGTTTGGTTGTGAACACGTTCCATAACTCAGAGATGTCCTTATCAAAGCTAACACTGCGATCATTCTGCTTGTTCACAATAGGATCGACCGAGAACGTCTTCTCATCTGAAAATATGACAATCCGATTGCCATGATTTTTCACATCGTTAAGAAGGCGTTTACATCCCTCAAAATGCTTTTGCTTCATTGCAGCAGTTAGCAGGTTTTTTTTGACACGTTTTAAGCTTTTGCCCCGTCAATCTTAAGAACCTTTCTCACTGTCGAGACAGATATCTTCTTTTTCATGACAAGATGAGTCATTTTGAGCGTTGGATCTTTTTGAATGTTTTTCTACTGGTCTCTGTCTTCACAACTCGAGGTATACCTGAACGAGGACGATCCTTGAGAGTTTCACCATCTCTCAAACGGCTTGTAAAACTCTGTGCACTGTCATTCGACTGACATTAAGGCGCTTAGTAATGTCTGACTTTTTATGCGACGCACGTAGTAGAGCGGAGATTTCAATTCTCTTTGCCTCCGTTGCTGATACTACTAACTGTTATGGACGTACTAATAACTTTCAGATAAGATTGATAGCTTTACTATGCAGCTGTTACAAGAAATATTCCAATCTATTGTAATTAATCACTAAATTTCTGGAAAAAAAGTGGAACAGAACTTTAGAACAACCCGGTACCTATTGGTGTATGTGTGGGAAAGCCGTTCATAACTTACACTAGTACAGCAAATAATGATGAATGCCTGAACTAGAACAGAAACCGATCTATTTACATTGAATAACTAACGATATAATTTGATTAATAGAATACATAAGATTTTATCGGTAATTGGAAGAACACCAGGCTGAACTTTGAAATTAAGTCATGATTGAGGTCATGGCTAAGTCATAACTGAGGTCATAATTAATTTATGGCTGAATTCATGATTAAGTCATGACTGAAGTTGTGATTCAGCCATGACTGAAGTCATGATAAAGTCAGGAATGAGGTCATGATTGAGTCATAACTGAGACCATAATTACATATAAATCATAACTGAGGTCATGATTAAGTCATGACTGAGACCATAACTACATATAAATCATAACTGAGGTCATGATTAAGTCATGACTGAGACCATAACTACATATAAATCATAACTGGGGTCATGATTAAGTCATGACTAAGATCATAATTAAATCATGACTGAAGTGATGATTAAGTCATGACATATGCACACAAGTACGCCAGGACGCTTAGAGCTTCATCTATTCAGCTCGCTTCTTATCTTCTCCTTGCTGTGACATGAGATATGTGACATCTAGAATAACTTGTCTGTAAAAATAATTTCGTGCTCGAAACTAATCATGGAAATTCCTTTAAATAATCCAGTAGAAGCCAATGAATTTGTTTAAAGTTGTTTTTTACTACAATTACAGAGATATCGTAAGGGTGTTCTGCCACGCTGTGCGGTGTCCATCAGAAAGATTTCTATCGAGTGAAAAGTTTGGCCACCGTGAACATGTGTCATTAATAGGAACTTGTGTGTATTTATGCACACATTTTTGAGAGGAAGTAATAAATATTCAACAAATTTTCTATATTTTATCTCCCAGACCAAAATAATTTATTAAAAAAATGAAGAAGTTGTATCTCATTCCCTGTTTTCGAACACAGCAGCCGTTACGAAATTTTGTAAGAGTTTTCTTGTGTTTAAATTTATTTATTATTTCATGGGGGCACTGGGTTTGAAGGACTGTTTTGGCAGCCTACTCCGATTCACCAATTTATAACTTGAAAAAACACGCCAAGAACTTTAGTTTTTGAATTTTCTGTGTGATATATTAGGGCTTTGGTTAATATTGACCACATTACGAATGCAGCTATCGTGGATTGCAGGACCGCTGAAATGTGTTTGTTTCAGAGAGTGAAATTAAATCACAGGCTAGAACTTTGAAGATCGCGAAGAGGAGACAAAATATTCAAGATTATGTAAGGATTTTTAGTGAGAACAAATCATAATATTATTATAGCAGAGTAACTGCAAATTTCAAGGACATTCTGGTGAAACTTGTCAGTTCACGCAGGCAGTCCAAGGATTCAAACTCATCAATCACCCACAGAAAAAACATTGACGCTGATTATTCATTTCCTTTTCTGTGGGAGAAAACACACTACGCAGTCGCTAGTAAACAGCACAGGGTGTGTGGTGACTCTTGCAGTTCATGACCATAATAAGTTATTATGATTAATGATAAACCAAATTCCAAACCGTGGTTGATTGTTGTTTAGAATAGAATAGAATAGAATGAGGCTATAGGAACGAACCTTCTGGCCCATTCTTGGGTGGGATAATTACTTCGATAATTATTCGGTTGTTTACCCAAGTCCCATGCCGTATTTCTAGCCGCGTCAACCATGTCGGCAGCGGGATTCGAACCCGGGTCTTTCTGCTTGCAAGCAGATTCGCTCACCAGTCGACCAAGCTGGTGATGACCAGTCGACCAAGCTGGTGATATTTTGATCGAAGTCTTTAGATAATCCTGGTCCAAGCAAAGATTTGAAGCTCCAAATATATGAGTAACTGTGGCATCGCTTAGGATTCAGGTATTGGCTGTATGAAATGGTAATTTATTTTTCGTATTATTATTATTAAGATTATTATCATAATGAAAAGTGATATTGAATAAGAAATATTATATTAGAAATATATTCATAGATTGATAACCGTTAAAATTACCCTTACATTCGTAGTGAAATTGGTACTTGAAGAACGGAACAGCAATCAAATTGCTACTTGAAGAACGGAACAGCAATCAAATTGCTACTTGAAGAACGGAACAGCAATCAAATTGTTACTTGAAGCAGGGAACAGCAATTAAATTGCTACTTGAAGCAGGGAACAGCAATCAAATTGCTATTTGAAGCAGGGAACAGCAATCAAATTGCTATTTGAAGCAGGGAACAGCAATCAAATTGGTACTTGAAGCAGGGAACAGCGATCAAATTGGTACATGAGTTAGTGATCATTTTTCAGATGTAAATGGACGGCAATGACTGTGAGTGGCTGCAGAAAGTCATACCATCCGCAGAAAACATTATTTCTGGTTTTTATTCATCTTACAAAAGAAGTTCGTATTTTCCAGGACTTTGACATGTTTATTTGGTTAATTTTATGCAAAATTTGATAAAAAAAGTTTAATTAGAAGTTAATACTTCCAAAATACTTGATCATTCATCGTTTGTTATGGTTCCATTTGACCTACCAAATAATTTCTAAACATCACTTGAACTCAACGTTATTCCATCACCTACTAATCGCTTATTCAGCACAACCCCTGAATATCTCGCAGTTGATGGCATCATAACCAATAATCTAAAATCAAATTACCTTGTTCTATGTTGCCTTTCTACATTATAACTGCACGAGTTGTTGCTTAAGTTCCATTAGCTAAGCAGAGGTGGCTCAAGACTAAGAGGTGCTTCACAGCAAGCCAGAGCTGCTTCGTTCCCTCCATTGTTGTAGTTTCCTGAGAAGTTTCGATATAAATTATTTCCTACCACACTTTTAATGGAATAGATATAGCACCATATTTTATCATTTGAGTGGCCATCAAGTATAGAAGCTTCAGACACACATACCAAATATCTTAAACTCGTTCTGATTCGTTTCGTTTCGATTTTCGTTCGACGTTTCGTTTCGTCTGATATTATTTCTTGCTTCTAAAAAAAGTTGAATTATTTCACAAAGAAGGATAACTTTAGGATAACTTTACACGCAATCTACTGCACAAATGTCATTTAGCGAATCATGTCTCTTCAAGGCAGCTACCGAATAAAATTTCTGCTTTAATTTGTTAACATTTGAATCGGTAGTTGGATAGCGCTACGCTAATTTTATTGCGTTGAGTCGAGTTATCAGAGTGAAGCGCAAGGTTTTAGACTTCTGAATTTGAAGTTTATTAGTGAAGTTCATTTGTTATATCACTGCTCCTTTGCAAGCCTTTAGGTAAACTCTTCCATATTTTACAGCCTGAAGATGAAAGGATTTACGAGTTGAATTTATTTTTATCATAGAGACAGCCTGAAATTTTTAAAAGCTTTCAAAGACTAGTATTTCCATCAGTCATGAAGAACTCCGTGAAAATTACTGCTCGGAATGTGAATATATGTATATAGCATTAAGTGCTTGCTCCTTGGCTAGTGGTTTCTCTTATACAAGTCGTCTTTTTCACTCTTGCCTTCCACTATACGCATGTTCTTTTTTACACTTGTACTTGTATTATGTGAAATGCGCGTGTTCTCCAATAGAACTCTCACCCTTGAGTATTTACTCGGATACACGTGTTCTCTCTCTTCCACGTGTTCTTGTTCATCCACTTGTTCTTTCCCTTGCTCGTAATCTTCTTCATATGCGTGTTCTCTCTCCCGACGCTTCATATGCGTGTTCTCTCTTACCCACGTGTTCCCTCACACACTCGTACTCTTTCTCACACGTGTATTCTTTACCCATGTGTGTTCTCTTTCACCCACATGTTTTCTCCCTCCCAAACGTGTTCACTCACCCATTCGTACTATATATATATATCTCTTTCTCTCTCATACACATGTTTTCCATTACGTTCATACTTTTTCCCCGCTTGTCGAAGCAATTTCGATGAAGTGCCCAAAAATAAGTCACATCCAGGAAACACCTGCGTTTTCTGGACATGGAATTTAGGCTACGTGAGTAGATTTATTTTTAAACGCTACACGCGAATATTAATTAAAAACTCACGCCAGAAAGCAGCAAGCATTTCGTCTGAAGAGCTCGAAGTAAAGTTGCAAGCAGGAATTGCTGAATTAAAAACGAGTAATTTTTGATGAGCGTGACGTCCCTACTTCTATGGGTAATGAGATTTTTCTGTTATAATTTGAAATCTGAAAATTACGTTGCAATTTAGGAGAGTCATTCCGATTAAATTGATGATGATTGCAATCGCATACGAATTCATTTATTTCAAGTTTTTCCTATTGATCATGGCACTCTAACTATACTCCTCAAAAATACTAGGGGCTCATTTTTCAAATACTTCTATATTTTCTTATTATTTTGACTTAAATAGATGAATGAAAATCTCAACAGTAACGTTGTTGTAAGTGGAAAAACATGGGAAGCAATTGATGTGCATTTAAATGCCACATTCAATATTATTGATGCACATAAAATAAAAAAACAAGTGTTTCTTAACAAAAATGAACTTTATTTGTGATAAGTTCTACAGGGGTAGGACAAAAATATGGAAACACTTCGTGAAATGCATGATTGAAAATAAATGTTCTTTTCTAGTGTAATGTGTTGATGGTACTAGTGTTCTCGCCTACTGACGCCACCTATACAACGCCGTAAATACGCTGTGCTGCTCGATCATTTTCTAGGCACTATTCTGTGAAGTTGTTTTCTTGCACCATAATAGGCAACGAAACTTGTTTTTAGGAATTTCCAATAATTTGTTCAACCCTTGTACTTCCACCAGCAGTAATGAAATATGCCGATTTGTCGTTTCTACACATCAAGGAAAATCCTTGGAAATGAAGTCATAAAAAAGACTAGCTTGAATGTACTGACTTATGCCTAGCCAAATGACGCTTGTCTCAAAAATAATTTGTCAGGCTCAAAGTTCCAAGGAAATACACAATTTATGGCCATGTTCTTCTTTTGATACATAATTTTCATTTTTTCCTTCTATGATTTTCATTCCTCAGAGAATGCATGCAGATGGATGCAAAAAATAATTTTTCGAACTCTTATGGGTGTCACGCCTTATAACTCTTCATCACTGCAAGGAGCAGTATGTTCGAGTTTATACAGAACAAATTTATGGGTGTCTATAAATATGACAGCATGAGATCACTTCGGCATTTATCTTACATGAATTCGTAATTTAGCCTGTGTTTGGACTCCATGAATTCCTTGTTCGTTCTGGCCTCTGGTAAGAAACATTGGTTGTGTCCTGATTTTTTTTAGTAAGCAACAATGGAGGATCAATCTACGAAAGACACGTATTATTTTACCCATTTGTCTTTAGTAATTTGGTCCCTACCAGAGCTTACTATGGCTAGAGAGAAAAATTCTTCATAATGTGTCAGAAGTTTGATGCTGATTTATAATCCATTACTGGGATAGTGTTCTTGAAAAAGCGTGTTTTTGTATTCTATGTAATAGTATTGTCTGGCAGTATAGTGTTTTAATGTTTACTTCCAAATAAGTTTGCTCTCTTCTTGAATCTATTTTTTCTGTCATTCAAATTAAATTTCTCAATATACAGGTACACTGTACGTATACAATGGTCATACTATGAACAAAAGTGAGAAGCGAGGCCCATTTGTGAATTGTTAGTGGTTTAGTTTCTTAGGCTGAAATCATTCGTGTTCATGCATTCTTCAGAGTTGATAAATTGCAGTAAACTTACAGCAATTAAATAACAAAGAATCCCTGTTATTTACGAGTGTTTGAATGTGAAATGATATAAACAATGTCACAGTTTTAGTAGTGACCAGCTCAGTCTCGCCATCATGAACAAAAATTCACGATTTTAAAAATTTAATACGTAATGATGTCTTGTTCATGCTGTGTTCACGCTTTGAGCAAAGTAAAGCTTTTGTGTTTTGTTCCTGAATTTCTGATGTGAGAACACAATTTTTTGTTTGTGCATCAGACTGCATCAATACACTAGAAATAATTGAGCAGGAGTTGTAAAGCCAGAAGTGAAAGTAGTAAATAATTTTCTAAACCAATTTCTTTGTTCCAGACCAGTTTCTCGAAGAATTTGTTCTTGATTTTATTGTACTTTAGTCTGCTGTAGGTTCTTTATTATATGAATAATACGAATGGTGTGTGTTAAAATTATGACAACTAACATGTCGTTCAGCAGTACGAACGTAAGGGTCTCCTGGTAGTAATTTTAATAGATATAATAATACTACACAAAGAATCTATTTTCGTGATACTTTACAAAAAATGATTACTGTACAATATTCTCTTTTAATATTAGAGAACCCATTACGTAGTTATTACTATTATTTCATTTTATTCGTTACTGTATTTAATTGGAAAATTTGCATGCATGCAACATTGAATTATGGCCATTATCAACCAAATTCTTGTGTAGTTCAACATTTAACGCAACATTTTGTGGCTGCGAATAAAGCTTTCAAGCATTTTACTTCGTTCAATTTCAAATTTAATATGAGAGAAAAGTTTTAGTTCGATTTCGTCTAGAAATAATTAACCATACATCGTACCATCAAGAACTCTAAACTTGGGAATTTTATTTTGTGCATGATTGCTGTCAAAACAATTTAATCGTTCAAAATTCTTTGTGTTTTTTTCGCTGCAATTCCCAAAGACAAGACAGGAAGATTAGAAACGCACAGATTTGTTTTTTTCTAAAATCATTGTCATTAAAGTGACCTGATATTGCTCGTCCTTGTCAGGCTGTCTACATTCATTGGACCACATTTAGAAAATACGTCACCATGTTTCAATGCAATGTGGTAATCAGCAGAGTAGTGTAAGGGATGTCTCCTTTCATCACACCTGAGGAGCCAAGATGAACTCACAGGTGCCCTAGATTAGTATATGTAGCAATGGATTGAAAGTGGGTCGTGGGAAAGTCATGTGTTTAGCAGCATGACGCAGCACCAACCCACAGCTCCAGAATTAGTATCCAGAAGTGGTAAAACCAAGTCTTTCCTCCTGCAACCTTATATATTCGGTCTTTTAACTTTTAGAGTACGAACAGTGGATTACTCCATAGGAGTACGTTAAGCCATGACTTGGAGTTACTCTAGTTAAGGTAGAAATCAATTTAAACAATGAAGTCTTCGGTATGACCAAGCTAAATTAATCTACAGGATGCGCTATGAGGTTTGATGGCTGGGAAGGAAGACTGATACTTTCGTTAGATTATGTGGAGGCAGTAGTTACACGTAACATTTATGTGACACAGTTTATTTGCGCATATCGTGAAAATAATTATTGAACTCCCAATTTATGTTTGTATGCGATAGACTTCTCACCATAAAATCATGGACTAAATAATTTTCTGAACTGACTAAAATGCGTCAGAGTTGCTGCGTAATTCCTAATTTTTGTTGAAAATGATAACTTCAGACCAGCCCCTAATTGAAGGCTTGGGTCCCATTGAGGCATGAATTTCATCTCTCTCTGGGACTAAAAATAATCCGCAAAATATGCAATATTGGGTACGAATAGAAACTACGAGTCTTTTTAAATCGTTAGTTTTGAGAGGATCCCACCATAGCTCTTCAATTAAACTTTTTAATGAAATCTTGTAGATGTGCACGTGGCGGTCTGTACGCAATGCAGCATGTCTCTCTGTACGTGATACAGCATGTCTCTCTACACGAGATGCAGCAAGTCATTCTATACGCAATGCAGCGTCATTCTATACGCGATGCAACACGTCTCTCCGTACACAATGTACCACGTCGCTCTGCACGCGATGCAGCAAGTCATTCTATACGCGATGCAGCACGTCTCTCCGTACGCAATGTACCACGTTGCTCTGCACGCGATGCAGCAAGTCATTCTATACGCGATGCAGCACGTCTCTCCGTACGCAATGTACCACGTTGCTCTGCACGCGATGCAGCAAGTCATTCTATACGCGATGCAGCACGTCTCTCTGTACGCGATGTACCACGTTGCTCTGCACGCGATGCAGCAAGTCATTCTATACGCGATGCAGCATGTCTCTCTGTACGCGATGCACCACGTTGCTCTGCACGCGATGCAGCAAGTCACTCTGCACAGAGCAAACAGCAGAACTGCCGTCACAGTTAAATATTGTCCACAAGTTTTTTATGTTGTCATTTTTGTCACGATCATGATATTCTCATGCTAGAAATGCGTTTAAAAATGCTGCAGAGGAAATTTAATTTCTTCGTTTACTGAAAACGTGCTTGTGCGACAGCTTTATTCTATCAAAATGCACAAGTTTAAGCAATAAAATTTCCTCAGGGTTAAGCATTCATTTAATACGCTAGATGGTGAGTTATTTCATGAAAAATTATTTTGTTTACAGAAGTCATTATGCAGAAAAAAATTAGAAGAAAAATTTGCAGTGTATCTATAGAATTCCTTACGTTCATCACAGTAACGTACCAACATCATTGCTTTCTTTAGAATGAATAAAGTGTCTTCAGTTTTACTTAACTTCTCCTAAGTTTATAAAACATTCGTCCGGAAACATATAACTCCATAGTAATAATTCTTGTTCATAAAACAAATAACATTCTTCGGTAATAAATTAACTCAAGGGATATTATTAGACCTGTTAGGATTGGGTTTCCATTTCAAGTCGACATTGATTGATTTACGTAATTTGAATAAAAACGATAACGAGACTCAGAATACTCAAGGGAAATCAGCATCACTAGTTAACACCTTGCACTAGGTGTCCACTAGTTAATGAGACACATAAACTACACAGACAGAGTCAGTCTCACTAGTTGGGACCTTGCACTAGGTGTCCACTAGTTAATTAGACACGCAAATTAAACAGGCAGAGTCAGCCTCACTAGTTGGGACCTTGCACTAGGTGTCCACTAGTTAATGAGACACACAAACTAAACAGGCAGAGTCAGCATCACTAGTTAACACCTTGCACTAGGTGTCCACAAGTTAATGAGACACACAAACTAAACAGGCAGAGTCAGCATCACTAGTAACAAGCTTTGACAAGAGTTGTTAGCAGAGCTAGACTCACGCATTCTGTGCGCGCGGAATTGTCCGGAATCAATACCTGAATTTGAGACCAAATGCATTCTCTCTGAGTGCACAGAAAAGACAGTTTTATTCATAAAACTTCTTCTCTTGTTAGGGCTCAAGTTCCTGAATATTGAGCAAATTTACAATTCAATATTTCTGTGAAATGAATTGCTGGAAATGTTAGGTTTTTATTACACGGATTAAACTGGTTATGCAGAGTTATCCTAGTTAAGAAAAGACTGTTATATGTAGTTTAATGTAGTACGAGCAGAATGTTATATGTGGTTTACTACACTACGACCAGAATGTTATATGCATTTTGTAACGCTACGACCAGAATGTTACATGCAGTTTGTAACGCTACGACCAGAATGTTATACACAGTTTGTAACACTACGACCAGAATGTTACATGCAGTTTGTAACACTACGACCAGAATATTATTTGCAGTTTACTACACTACAAGCAGAGCGTCATACTTTCCTGTTGTTGCAAAATGTTTATGCTAAACCCGAAGGCATAAAGGGAATTTCCATGCTAAACACGTGAATATCAATGAAAATATTCATAAGGCTGGGATTATTGGCAGCTCTTATATCTAAAATGTAAAAATAAAACAATTTGGATGGCAATAACAGAGACGGAGGTGAGCGTCAGTTCAGCGCAGACGGGAGAATGTGGTCAAATTTGCTAGTTTTAAATTTTTTAAACCAATTATCTTGGTTTAACAAGCAAAACTTGGTGACGGTGCAAATATTCATGGGTATCTAATACTTAATGTGTTTCTTACATATATTTAACTTTTTATTTAGGTGAGATAAAAATGAATTGTGTAAACGTGTTTGCTAGAGGGCTAAATATGAGAATCTTCTTCTTTTTAAATCTTTATAAAATCTTATAAAACCCTCATCGTACCTAAATATAAGATTTGATGGCTATACCGATAACAGCTTTTCTTCTAATGTCGAATAATTTTGTAGATATTTGACTTTCCAGAGAAGAATAAATTCTTTAGATTTGCAAAATCCTCCTAAATTATAAAGCTTAAATTGTCATGCAGTTCGCGCCTTCTCTTCGTATTTTGTTTGATACTCGAAATGAGTGTCTCAAGGCATCGTAAGCTGTTTTAAAGGTGCATTAAATGTTAGTTCTCGGCTTAGTTGGTCTGCAATGACGGTGGACTTCGATCTTTAGAATACGATGCTGCTTGTACGTATACAGGGTGTCCAAGCGTTACGTTAATAGCCGAGCTAGCATAGCATGTGCAGGGTGTCCAAGCGTTACTTTAATAGCCGAGCTAGCGTAGCATGTACAGGGTATCCAAGCGTTACTTTAATAGCCGAGCTAGCGTAGCATGTACAGGGTATCCAAGCGTTACTTTAATAGCCGAGCTAGCGTAGCATGTACAGGGTATCCAAGCGTTACTTTAATAGCCGAGCTAGCGTAGCATGTACAGGGTATCCAAGCGTTACAGGACCCGAAAACCGACTGACGCAACTCAAAAATTGGGCTTTGAGTTTTTATTGTTGTATCTACAATACAAAGCATGTGTTACTTGTATTTCAAGCTTTATATTGTGGATACTATTATACAATAAAAACTCAAAGCCCAATTTTAAGTTGCGTCAATTGATTTTCGGGTCCAGTAACCCTTGGTAGGCTATTTCATGATCAGCTGTCAGTTAGAATTGAGGAATGATCAAATAAAAAAGTTGATTCGTATTTAGAAACGGGTCAAGGTCCAGCAAATGTACCATTTGAGGCAGAGGATGGCTTTGAATTTTTTATTTTGAGTTATGATTGGTTGAGTTCATTGGATACCCCAAACGTTTGCAATAAATTTGTTATTACTCCATTCGCTTGAATAAATTTTAAAGTTTAACATTTTTATAATAATAAAATTGGCTTTACAATTGAACGTCACGTACAATTTTGATATCAGGTATTTTGAACCAACTTGATACTTTCCCTTCAAATGAATGAATCAAGAGAGTATATATTTTTCAATCAAATATAATAATCAACCACTGATATTCGTTATGACACAAAACTGAAGTGTTTCTTTGAAAGAGGCCTGAATAGAACCACTAAAATTATGCATTATTTTCTTCATTTTCTCACTCGAACAAACCTTTCCTGCTGCAAAATACCTACGCAATAAAGGTATACTGCGCATTTTTTACGACTAAGTGTGCTATTTGTTTCAACATTAAATTCTCCGAATCATTCCACGTCCTCCATCGTTCACAAACGATGGAAAACATAAAACTTTACGTCCCATAAGATGACAGGGAGTCACGATTGACAAAACAGGAAATGGAAGTGCACTGCCTGGTGAAAGTGGCCCTAATTTTCTCGGGCAAGCAATAATTTTTAAAGCCAGCATGCACGCAGCCTAAAATTTTTCAAAAATTTTCACCACCCAAAGAGCGCTCAAGAAAATTTGGTAGCGCTCTAGAGGTCTCAAATGAAAAATTTCTTCTCATTTTGCAAATCTGAAAAAGATATTGTGATTACGGATACTGAATTCTCAAGCGTAATTTTCTCAGGGAAATTTTGTATTACTCTTCCCAAAATTCTTCACGAGATTGATTGGGCTTTATGTGTTTCAATTTATGTTTTTAAATTTAAATTTTCAAGACACTTCTGACTCGAAGTTTCCTAAACCTTAACCGCAAAGACCAAAGTTTGGAAACTGCCAAGTCGTGTACGGTGTTCCAAGCAGCTTATTTTTGTGATAATTTAGTGTTAAGGTTAGTGCAAAAAAGACCGTCCCATAAAAATATTAATTTAAAGAATTGGCAAAGGCAGTGCAATTAATGACTATCATCACGGAGTGTAAGAAATAATGAACGAAAGTTGTAAAATGTATATTCTCTACTGATGCAAAAAAGTTCGGTCGGGAAGTTTTTATTATCTAATTTTCAATTTTTTTCAAAGGTCTGAGAAAAGGTAAGTGTATATTTTGGTGTTCTCAACTTTTTCATATCTGTAAATAATTTGAGTGAATGTATGGTTGAAACTGCAACAAAGACATTGTAAATAAGTTATGCTATTCATTTGAATGGGTTGCAATGTAACACAAAAACTAACTCATCGTTTATGCAAAAAGAAAACAATGTAAAAAATGAAATATTCTTTCAAATATTACTTTGTTACCTCAAGGATGTGAAATTAATGAACTAAAAATACTAAAAAATAGTCTTAGTCTGCTCATAGCACTAAAGTCTCCTCTAGGGCTCCAGTCTAGCACTGTGGTCATCGACAGCTTTGGAAACGACGGAAAAAAGCTACAATAATTTGCGAATTGATTCGTCAATTTGAGCCAAACGAAGCTTAAATGCCTTCCTCTATAAAAATTTTCATATACATTGATTTGACGTGCAGAAGTAAGGAAAAAGAAACCCTACATGATATCATAGAAAATGGCCCATTGTAAAGAGCAGGTTTAAGGATGTCATGAACGCTTATTCTCGTATTAATGATTTTTCAATAGCCTAGAATCTTATAAGCCTTCACTTGCTCGATATTACATGACAATAATTCTTGTTATCACTTGATGCAAACTAACAATCAGCTGCGTACTGAACCCTTTATGATAGGCATAAAAACTTTGCGCAAACATCTAAAGTATCGTCAACCAGACTCGGATATCTTCACTGAGGCTGTCTTAGCATGTTCATTGCGACTCTTGCATTCATTTTCTAATGATGCTATAATGTTTTTATGCCACTGTTCTGGAACAGAAACATAATTCAAGATGCATTCGTTTCTTTCCGCTCGAGCAACGCATCTGGGATCATTTACTCAGTACTGCCACGTATACCAAAAATGCTCTGCAAACCTTTTGATTGATGCATGTATTCTACTTTTTTCTCCTGCCAAGTCAAGCAAAGAGTAACTTTGTTTAGCTTCGACGACCGTAAAACACAGGCCTGAATCTCTCAGTCATTCTATTAAGCGTGACAGCGCCCTGAACACAGCTGTACACCAGGAGATAGCTTTCGTGAAACCTCACAGACTAAATTCAAACACTTTGTCAGCTCCTGGAAAATGCGCTGGAGCTTCATCTATTGCATTACTAAATTCAGCGTGATAACTAGCCATGTGGTAGAAATTTAGTGGATCTTAATAAGCATTTGTACTTGGGTATTCATCTTATATGTTTTAAGGAGATATTATGACATTGGGATGGATTGTTGAAATCTGAATATTACGTTGTAACAAATAAAGAGAAAAACTACAATAACACAGGATTTTGAATTTGTTGCGAAGTTTTTCATTTATCGTTGGTACAATTCACTTGACCTGTAACGGTTCATATACAAGTAACACACCCCATAATTCATTCCTTCAGAATAACTTATTCCTACGAGCGAAATAGGAGCAATGCGTGGTGCAAGTTTTTAAGAGCTCCCAAATATTATTTAGAAGCGATCATGTTTCGCTAAAACAATTTATTGAGACACACACACGATAACTTCTAATGTTTCGGGTCAAGATACAAACCAGCAAAGATGGTATTAGATAATTAGAATCAGACGCAATATTTGAGGGTACAACTCATCAAAAGCTGAAGTACTTAGCTAAAGTTTTACGGCAGAAATTTGAGTGTAACTCTACATGTTAGTGGTTGTTTAACGTGAGATTGGTCCCGTAAGAGTTGCGATTGTACAGTGTTTGCAAGCTCCATTAATAACGTTATCAAGAAGCTAATGGACCTTACTGTCAGAGCTAAGCTCCATTCCGTCGGAAGCGTCGGAACGGATGAATTTTGTCGTAATATGTGATAATAAAGTCTTCATAAAACAGTAATTATGAAAGGGAAAAGTCTGGATATTTTATTGATGACAAAGAGAAAAAGTAAGGACAAAATATATGATGAGTCCCAGAATTGTGACTATCAGCATTTGTGACCTGCACGTATCTTCAATTCTATTCATCCCTGATTAAAAAAAAATAACTTAATAAACTTTCAGCCTCAGATAAAACTTTTGTCCTCACAGGGAAGTGTTTGTATCTTCCCAACGAGAAAAAGGTGTTTCCCGAATTTCAATAATCGCTATAGACAAACTGCTGACAACGCTGATGTTCGGAATGAGGCAGACACTGCAAGAATAAATCACGTCCTGGACCTCCATTGGAAGATTTCTTACGGTTCTTCCATTGTATCTCAGTGAAAGACGATCTAATTAATGAAGCGTGATCAATAAAAGTCCAACACAAAAAATTCCGATGCAGAGAAATTTTCAATGCGAAAAGAAATGAAGTCTACTAAGACGAAGCTCAATAGCTTGAAGAATGTTTCAATGTAATCCAAATGCAAAAAATATGCTTCTGGGGAAAAAGGGTAGACTATCAATTGCAATGGATCATTTTGAGTAAAATTTTCCACATGTTGTAGTTTTTGAATCAGAAAATGATAGAACAAAAGCAGTTAACAATCCTGATAGTGTTTGTTTCGTTTACAAGATACAGAGTGGAAGTAAGGTTTTCATTTTCAAATTGTAAGTAGAATTTATACGAAAAATTTAAACTTCTGTTTCAAATAGAATTCGATGATATTGTTAAAAGTACTTTTTCTATGAGTTTTCTGTGAGCGATGTACGCAGTTGATAACACTAAGGAATCTCCACAATTTCCATGGTCATCAGCTGATTGAATATTACTTCCTCTCTCAAAGTCAAGGTGATTCATATGAAACCCAATCAAGTGAATCTACATTAGTTTATCAGGTAACCTAACAATACAATCAATATATGTAGTAGATTGGGAAGCTATAGAGCCTTTGCTATGTCTCCCAGGCTGCACTTTCGGATTAGTGAAGAGCGCTTGCATCGCATATCGAGAGAGCTTTCAGAGAATTCCTAGAATTTGGCTTATCTTTCTGATCATCTCGGGCAGAGGAGAATGTTAGGTCCTCAATTTTGATCAATACTTCTGCTACGAGGAGTACCTTGTTCTTACACTTATTACCGGCATGAAACTTCAAGAACTTGACTCTGAATTAATGGATTGAGTGAATACAGATTGAGGTATGTGTTGAATGAAGCTGTTCATTGCAATGAATAAGACTGATGTGTACATTTCACTGCTTTCCAAGATAAGCAATCATATGAAATTTTGCAACTCTAACTTGTATTTGCTTGCCACACATCTATAGACCATTGACTTATCTGCAGCTCAGGGTCTACATTAAAATCCTGCACTAAATTTTGAAAAAAGGCAACTCTTTTGAAAAGGCAATTAGAGTTAACTGAATTGGGTCACATTTTCTGACTCAGATATTCTCTCGAGGATCTAGGCCTTCAAAAATCTTACATTTTTTGTGTCTTTACAGCGGTGTAATTCTGAATGAAGCTTCTCATTCTGTATCATCATCAGTGGGGGACAGGATTGCACTGCATGTTCTGCCGGACACTTAATTTGTAGCAGAAGTGGTGTCCGAGGCACGAAGAGGTTTCCATTGAGTGATAGAAGCTTAAATCAGAAATTGGGCGGCGTGTTTGTCAAGTTGGCCACAGAAAATTGCGGGGAAAAATTGAACTGAATAAAAAACAGATCTGTTGATGAAAAGACGCTCAATAATTTTAAAGGCAATGATATACAAAAACAATCGAACTGTTAATCGAGATAAAAAACATGCTTTAAAATGACATGTGTTTGAAATTTTGAAGGTCGCTCGTGAAATGGTATGAAAAATTGTCGTACATAATCAATAAAATTCTTATTGACTTTCGCAACTTAAGCAGCAAGGGAAAATCATCTTTAAAGTTCAGTGTTTGAAGTATTATGAAGATATTTTACCTCCGAAACACTGACGTCATTGTTGAAATTGATCTCTGAGCTAATTTTTCGAAATCTTATTCAAAAATAACGAGAAACATTTCTATAGATTAAGGTTGCAAAATATTGAATCAAAAATTGTTTGTACGCAAACATTCATAATTTTCTTGCTCGGGCATCCCAGTCAAGGCAGTGGGAAGCTTGTAGCGACGGCGCTCGACTGTAGGTCAGAACATGATTTCAATTTTGATTCGTCCCAGTACCGATAATTAGGTATAATGTATAAAAACTTTAAAAATCCTGATAGCTTCTATCAAAAGTGTACTCTGCTTCAATATTCCATCACCTGGTCGTCTGATGCGCTCAGTCAAGTGTGCACTCTGCTTCATTATTCCACAATCTATTTTTCTTCAGGAAAATTTCGTGCACAGAATATGTTGACAGAAACCGTGAGTGAGACGAGGTGATATCTTTGGAGAGAAATGCAAGATTTATTTAGTCTGCACTGCCGATGAATTCTGAGGAAAGTAATCGCCATGGAAGCCGCAGAATATTAAGGCGAACGATTTTTTGTTCCATGGCACGTTACAAATATTAAATTTACCTGGAACTGATATTTTCCAGGGTCAATACTGTCGAAAAACTGAGTTTTTAAGAGACAAAACATATGTTAATGGAATTCTGCTCAAAATCTTTTTAACACTATTAATATATCGGCATTTACTTGTGAAAAAATAAATTTATTAGCTTTGAGAGTGGTTTTACTTCTTTCTGTAGACGTTAAGGTTGAATTTAACGATTAAATAGCAAGGAAGAATGTTTAGTTAAGTAGCAAATAATTCCATTGATTAAATGATCATAACGCTGAGGGAATAATGCTGGGAATAGATGTCTCCAGCAGCAATAAATATCAGTCATAATTATTGAGGCACAAGATTTTTGCTTACTGATCACAAGTTTGTTGGTTCTTTACTTTCAAACACAAAGCATCTGTTCGGGAGTCTATTAAGTCATAGTGAATAAGTGGGACAAATCTTTAGCCTTTGTACTTGTATTAAGTGCGTAATAGGTAGATGAAACTAGAAATGACCGACCATGCAACATTGATTATTGGAAAAGTGGAATATTTAAAATCCTATTAACCCCTAAACCGATAAAGCGTGAACTTCTAGTAGTGGTTAACTACTGCACTTTATTTTTCGATTGCATTGTTAGCTTGGGCTGGTTTTTATAGTTTATACTCATGCAATTTTAATACAGGCGTATTAGTATAAGTGACAAATTGTCACTTTTGTCACCGACAAAAATGAAGCAACACAAATTTATGTTTTATTTATTAAATTTATCACAGAGGTTAGGCGATTTGAAGTCATCTGTCGTATTTATAGTGAGGTGAAATACACATTCATCATATTTGTGCTTATGCAGTTACCAGCCTCCTGATATTAATAAACATGGGAGTAAACATGGTAATTGTATGTAGCAATTATTGTTTCTCTTCAAATGATCTGTTCCAACTTTGTAGATTGGTGAAATAAAACTAAATAAAAGAAGTCCAAAAAGAAGCTAAGTAAAGTAAACTACTTAAAATTCTGTATATATGTATGTATAGCGCGTCTTCAAAATTTGTAGGTAGGGCTGGTATCCCATGCAAAAAGGCGAATTAAGAGAACAGTTTCAAGATTTAATAAAATAAATTTCTTTCTTATGTATTTTGTAAAGTTAAAGTAATGATATACTGAGAGTAATGATATATTAAGAGTGGTGATATACTGAGAATGGTGATGTACTGAGAGTGATGATATACTGAGAGTGATGATAGACTTAGAGTAGGGCACACTTTTATATTATTACTAGCAGACCCATGCGTGAAAATTCACGTATTTTTCAATGCAATGATTTTTTCGTTTGATTTGCCAGTGGACGCGGGTTTTGCGAAGGAGCCTCCTCATTGAAAGATGTGCCTTATCCATATCTTCAATTCTCTGCATCGAATATGACAAAAAGAAATGTCTGATAGTTGATTATCCGTTGTTC
Organism: Trinorchestia longiramus; assembly: GCA_006783055.1. NCBI lineage: Eukaryota > Metazoa > Arthropoda > Malacostraca > Amphipoda > Talitridae > Trinorchestia > Trinorchestia longiramus. Next base: position 152,586 of record VCRD01000021.1, read on the forward strand.
AAACATTATCTCCAGGACACAGTATTTGTTTTTATCATTATGTCCTTAATGTAGTTTAAAGAAATCAATGGTGTGTCGAAAAAGTGTTTCAAACTTCAACGCAGTAGTTGGACTCTCTTTCTTTTTGGTTAATGATGGCATGGAATAAGGGAATATTGATCAAAAAACTGGTTTGAAGTTGGAAATTTAGTAGCTGACACAATATGCTTACCTCCTTGATTGCACACGTGCTTGCGATTTTTCAAAGAACGTTTAACATGCATATCTTCTCATCGTCCGTGATAGTGTTAAAATTTAAAAGCTTTTTTGTGGTGTAATATTTTTCGTCAGGTTTTCAGGTTTGTGTGAAGCTTCCAATCAAAAAATATAGAAGCGCTTCTTATTGGCTAAGGACGCAATATCGAGAAGCTCAGAGCAGTTATTGGATGAGTGGGATAAGGCCTGGAAAAATGCAAAAGAGCTGCTAAAAACTCCACTGTAAGCACAAACGCTCATTGAAATCCAGTTTTAGAAAATTTTGGCAGTTCATGGCCAGTGATTTCTTTCATGGCAAAATGAACTTTTAATTCATTGTCTTATAAGAAAATACTGTACTGACGTTAAAATTGAGCGTATGTACATTATAAAAACTTATATTATGTAACCATTCTAAATACATAATGATATCGCACAAGAGATGCTCATAATTGGTCAGTCCCCATCTAGATAATACTAATCTTCCATTTTAAAATGGATTTTCTCTTCACTTTGAATTAATTTTTAACCTTCCCCCGAAGTTTAGAAGTGAAAGAGAAGCTGCTTTTATTCCTTACCCTCAATAAAGTGATGAAAAATTTCATTATTCCTGCAAAGAATTGCATAAAAATCGTATTATAAATATTTACGAGCAAATTTGGGGAAGAATAAGCAACAAAGATTTGAAAAACATGCGGCATGACATATTTTTCTTTTTCTACTCCATTCCAAATAGAATAAAAAGAGAGTACGCTCGTTAATTATTTTCTCATTTTACCTCTATTCTTCAATTTTATTGCTTTCCATTTAGGAAAAGCTGACAGAATGAGGACTCAAACGAATTCAACAAAGAAGTTCGGTCGAACTTTGCTGTCAGGAAGGATTCACTGATGGACTTAAATTCCCTGAAGACTGAATCCAAAGTCAAAGGTGGCCGAGCAAATTGAGGAAAATTCAATGGCATTTATGTGACGCGGAGACCAACATTAAAAGCTCCTCAATCCACGAATTTGACTGCAAAAATAAGTTTTCTTTCTCATAGAGAAGGTTCTATCATAGATAAATCTATGTCGTATTTGTGCAGATGCAAATAATAAACAGTGATTATTTGAAAGTATTGCAGTTCGACTTGATTTTAAAGGATTAATTTTCAACTTTGTACATACAATGGCTAATGAGGTAATTTGTGAATATTTCACTCTGATTAATGGTTGCAATGATGAAGTGAAGCTTTTACGAGCAAGTCGATAACGGGACTGTCATATGCATTCGAAGAACTATACACAAATAAAACTTAATCATGCCAAATAAGATTTACTTATTCAAGAATTATTACCATATCTTGGGACAAAACGATTGCATACTTGAAAAGACATTAAAAGTATAATTTTAAATCAAGAATAATAAATGCTTGTGACAAGGGGCATTTAACTGCTCGTAAAGATGTTCTGTTTCGAAGATGTAAATTATTTCCTGTGCGTAACGTACAAGTGAGTGCTCCTCAAGTCTTCGAAAATTTGATTGTGATTGAGACTTTACTTTGCTATATTTTGAAAAAGTTAGCTAAGGTAATGTAAGCGCATTCCCTTTCAGTCATTTTATACACTTTTTAGTTTTAAATTAAATCGATTACGAGGGTTAATTTAAAAAAAAGTGAGAAATACCCTCATGTGTCCCATCCATGCTTAAAATCTCACTCATGCAAGGTAGTTACGTTATTTCATTTGCGTGATAAAGGGAATTGTTCTTTTTAGCTTCAGTTTTCGTTTAATAAGACTGAAAAGTCATCTAATTCGTGAAATTCATCGTAACTATTTCTCTTACACGAGAAACATATCAACAATTAATGAAAATATTAGATACATTTGCTACAAGCGGTTCGACATTCGCACTCCAGACGCTGAAAATTAAGATTACCTTTGACTCCAGTCGCGGTTTCCGATCTCTTTTTGAGTGCTGTATGGCAAAGTTATCAAAGTTTTTGCACTTGAGAGAAAACTCTTCACTTGATACCTACTCTTGATTGATTTGTTCTACTATTGACATGCGTAGAATACGACGTAGTTGCAAAATGAATTTCACGGGGTAGATGAAAGTGTCTGGTCACTAGGGTGAGACTGTCACCTGCTGGAATTATGCACTGGAAGAATTGAGTGTCTTCATATCAGATTACTTCGTATGGATTGCCGTCATATATGTTCGTGGAAAAGTGTCAGCTTACGGTAAAATATCGTAGGAGAACTACAGATCTTATGTTTTGTTTTTCAGTTGGCTGTAAAACTTTTTTTCCAAATTGGTTCATGGATGTTGAAACTTTGCATTTTAGATTTAGAGAGAGGGTACATACACTGGCTGACCCCAATCTCCAATTTAGAGAATGGAGCTCAGAATTACCATAATTTTGATCTCGTCTGAAGTTAAAACAAGTTTATGCTTTTGGGGTTGTTTAGCTCCTACTAGAACCCCCCAGGGAAATTCCTCATGCAGAGTTTGAGATTAAAGAAACAGGAAACTTTTTTAGTTTAGAGCGCTGGCTATTAATTTTTAGTGTACGAAAATGAGAAAGTTAATGAAAAATTCAGTAACGAAGTTAAGCTCATAGAGACTACGAGGCTAGAAATTCTTTTACATTAGCATTACATGGAACTACTCATAAATTTGTTTAATATAAGGAAACCCCAAAGTCAACCTGTATCATAAATACAAAACAAAATTATTTTCTTCCAAATGATGGGTTACAACTTCGTAGATTGATGAGAAACCCTTAATAAAAGTAGCTACTTAAAATTCCGTATATGTTACTCATCTTTAGAATTTGTAGGTAGATTTTTGAAGCGACGAAGAGGACCTTAAACAGAGAGAAGACACCAGAAGAGTGAGACGTCACCTTGCAAGGACAGACCGTCTGACCGCTGACGTGCAGTTACGGTATGTATACTAGACAGTTCCCGTGGAAGTTCCACGGTTTAGATTTTACAGATTTTAATTTATTCTAAAGACTAATGTATTAAAGATTGACGCCGAATTATTGTGCTTTGAATGAATATTTTTCATTATATATATATACAGTATATATATATATATATATTATATATATGTATATATATGTGGCGATACGTGCTCTCTCTCTACATGTCATAGGATAAATTCATAATTATTACGAGCATTAATTGAATTCTTACAAGATGAATGTATCACATACACATTTTACGTTAATTGAATGCAAACAATTTTACATAACGAGAGAGAGACGTCGCAAATTGGAGGAATCCAAACCCCCTGACATGAATACTATGTTATGCATTAGTGAGGCCAACACAGGAAGGGTATAAACACGATTAATAAGCTTAAAATTTACTGGAAAACACACAGCAAAACACATGAAAACACATAGATTTGTTATGAATCAAAGTAGAATCAAATTGATCAATTCCACTCACACTAATTATTTAACACACAACTCCGAGTGGTTGCTGAGTTGAAAAACTGCTCTATCTAACAACACATCCTAAGTACACGCGGACACGATAAATTTCACTGAAAACACTCCAATCCTGTCACTTAACCTCACTGTTAATCATCACTGCAGTTTCATCAACCAGTTAAAGTTGTATTAATATTTCACTTGATTCCTGTTGACAATATTCCGAAGTAATCACGTAGACATTAAATTCAAGTTGATGCTGAAACCCCGAGCAGCTCCACATTAATTGCTGGTGACACTTTCCCAAGTTCATATGCACTTTTCCAAGTTTCCAATTACTCCTAGAAGTAGTAGTCGTGGTGGATGTAGATATTCCGATAGATTCCGACAGCTTCCGTTAGATTCTGATCCCGATCC
>VCRD01000021.1:156933-193075 GCA_006783055.1 Trinorchestia longiramus
TAACATGGCCCAGTTAGTACCCGTTGAAATTCCTCAGTTTGAAATGATAAAATTAAGGATCTCTGAAATAAAATATAATATACAGTTTTACCCGTGGTACTCTCAGAATCTGAATATTTTTCATGAATATGTACAGAACTCCCATTCTGTTCCTTATCTACCACTAACATGGCTGTGCAAGAAAAGAAAGCTAATGGCGGAAAAACCTGAGAATTTTATAGTGATCCGGTGCCTTTGGTATCCACAATACAATGCTTATACAACCATCTAATATCAGTTCAATAATTCTTCTTCAGTAATAGATAGGAAGTAATGGGACGGATACACACAGATACAGAGAGATGGAGCTGCATAGTCTATTATAATTGAAGATTATATGTATACTTAGATGTACAACTAGTAGACCCACACGTGAAAATTCGAGTGTTTTTACTGAATTTACTCGTTTGATTTGCCAGTGGACGTGGGCTTTGCGAAGGAGTTTCCATATTGAAGGATGTGCCTTTGGAAGAGCAAGCAACAAACTGTGTGTTATAGTATGGTGGAATTTAGATCCATTTGTACTCATTAGCCATGAGAGAGCGTGCGCTAGAAATAGAATAAAAGTGTTCCATTCTGCGTATTGTGTACATGCTGGCGAGAGTTTGTTTTAAAGACCTTTGAGGTTTTTAATGTATCTATTTTGTGAAAAAATAAATGTATTTCTGTTCGTTGTATTGTTAGTATATAGTTATTTGTGTACGGTTATTGGAATTGGTTGTTGTCTGATTAGTTTGTGCTGTACTGTTTTATGGTCTGTTTTTGGCTTGTTGTTGTAAAACCGCCTGAAAAGACGAAAAAGGCTGTACATATTCTTCTTTCAATCGAAATTGATTTGTAGTTTATACCTTTTATACATAAAAAAACAAATGTTCAAAATGATAAAGTGGCTGATGGGGTACTATAGACACACGGTACTCTGTGTTTTGTTATTTTGTACACAGTGAAAGAGATAAAAAATTTGGCTATGAGAAAAATTAGATTTCGCTAAACTCGTAATGCGAGGTTTATGTTGTAAAATGATTATGAAAGGAAAATACAACTTCAAATCATTGTAGAAGCAAAAAATTACTCCTCAAGGCCACTCGATTATCCATTTATTTGAATTTTCTTTGGAAATTCCATTAACAGAAACTATAACAACCTTGAAATTCTCGAATTTTTTTCATACTTTTCTCACATATTCGATCATCACGTTTACCACCTTCAATTATCTGGGATTGTAGCGTGCAATTCATCTCAATTTCCGAGTACTAAGAGATGTCTTGAACAGAATCAACGGTAAATAAAAGAGACAAAAAAGCAGCTCAAGTCTTTGAAGCTTAAGGACGACAGAGCGTCTACAGGATGTCATGAATAACTATTTTTCTATGTGCAACCTGCTGGAATACACTACGCATTCTGGTGTGTTCTTTATAATTGCTCTGCTGTCAAACTTAAATCAACACGAAGGAAACCTTTGAGACGAACACCAATTTGTGTATCAGAATGAAATCAACAACATTGTGAAGCTAGACAAAAAATGTGCAGCAAGAAGTGTTACTGGGGGTTCTTCATCCGAGTCTAAGATTCTCACAGGGCAGACTGTAGAGTTTCTCTCGAGAATAAAATCCATGCATATTAAAACGGGTATGTTCTGTATCCAAGCTACGTACTAGCCTTGGCATGCTTACCGATTCCTAAAATTTGTGACCATAATTCATGAATAGTGAATAAGGGCATGGTTTTACGCATTGTAAAGTTCTTTATTTTACATTGCGAGAAGCAATTACTGCTTTAGGCATGAAGTATAGATGATTTTTAAATTCTGACATAGACCTCCAATCCCTTGCCTTCAATGAACTAGCATTTGAATGAGTATAGTAAAACTTTTCGTATGACTCTTCTAGAGTCAACAAAAATAATGAAGAAAAAGTTCAATTCTCATCATTATTGAGTAACCTTGAGAAGGGAGATCGTGTAGCTCGTCAACGCATTGATGTGTCGTGTATGCAGGCCGTTGTCCAGTTCGTTTTACAAAGCAATTACTGACTCCCAATTGACCATTGCATGAGAGATCTGAAATAGACAAGACTGGTCGTCAAATGCGTATTGAAGTGTGTCAAGGACATGATGGGTTTCATTGTAGTGTGAAAGACGAGTTTGATCCGTGCATGATTGTGGAGAATTTAAATGATAAGGTAGTTTTTTGACGCATATTATAGGTAAACTTTTGAAAAAGTCTTTTTGACACTGAAATCAAAGTTTGGCTCAGGTTTTAGAGAAAAGTCAATTTAAATACCAATCTTGCTAGCCATTATTTTGAAGTAAATAGTTTCCGTAGAAAATCCAAGGTTTAGATTTGACTAATTTTTGATTTTTATGAAGACGAATGGATTTAAGATTTACGACGAACTATTGTATTTGAAATGAATATTTCTTATGAATATATACAGAACTTTCATTCTGTATCTTATCTACCAATAACATGGCCGTGTAGGAGAAGAAGGCTAATAACGGGGGAAAATGGTCCATTTTATAGCAATCTGCCACCTTTGGTATCCACAATACAGTGCTTATAATACATGTATACCCGTTTTAATTTCAGTTTAGTCATTTTTCTTCAGGAATAGATTGGAAGAAATGGGATAGACACACACAGATAGAGAGACAGAGATATAGCAATGGAGATACGCTCTGTATTATATAAGTAGATAACATAGACTAACAATACTGTTTTTATTGTTTCTCATTTCCCTTCTGCAAACTGGGAAGCTGCATCTACCGTTTCCCCTCGTTTTCCTGTCGTTGGCGGCAGTCGTTGTTCAGTCGCCCTTAAATGACCGTGTTGTACATCAGGCGCCGTCGGACGTATCAGTCAAACTAAAAACGACGAATTGGTGTCATTTCTGGCCAATTTCTTTTGAAATAAGAATGATGGTGCCATCATTACATTTTTCATCTGGCAATGATAATTTTTTCTACGGAAACCTATTTATAATCTATAGCGAACGGTATTTGTAAAATTGAGATACGCACTATTTCAGATGGATCGCAACTTTCGAAATATTCATGCTATTAGAAATACAGTCGCATTGCCACTTTAGATGTGATGTCATAAATGTTTTAAAATGTGTCAAACATTATTAAACTTAAGATATGCGTGTTAGAACTCGTGTATTAAAGGCTCTAGAAGAAGATTTCCTGATTTTTCGACAAAAAAAGAAACACGAACAAACTGAGGAGCGCACCTGAGACATATTTTTGGAATAATTATAATAATAAAAATTTCAACTAGCATATGAAAAAAATACCACAAAACTCGAAACAAAATTTACAGTATATTCTCAAAGCTTGCCAACTGTGTACAGGCATTATGAAAATACCTTCCTCTCATGGAATAAACCAGTTTGATAACAAACTGAAGCCCTTTGATTAAAATTTTTATAGGTTTTCTAAACAGATGTGCTGCACAATAATCAACTGCTAAAACAGCCCCCCACCCAGACTTTTATTTTCATTTATTGGCAAAAATAGAAATATTTCCGGCTCCTGGATGTGAGATGGGTTTTCATAACACAAGTTCAAGATAGAGTTCAAAGATCTAGTTCGAACTGGAGTTGGAAGGAGCTGGATGATATTATCGCTTTGTGGTGGAATTCTAATCATGGCGTTAATTAGGACTGTGATGATCACAATAACATATTGTTTTATATCTAACCTAATGTCAATATGAATTTTTCAATAAAAATTTACGTTCTTATACTGCAGTGAGAGTGAGATGCTATTTCATACTTCATAAACAGAATGAAGCTTCAGTTGTTAACAACTGTCCCAAGTCTCGAATTGCTGATGAAAATCAGTGAATTAGGTAGAGAATTGGATACGAAAAATATTTAAAATAATTTGTTTAATACTGATTGAAACTGCAGGAAAGCATTCAGAATACAAAATGAAGAGGATGTGTGTGAAATGGTTTAAAAATTCAAGCTTAAAAATTGAGTGTGGAAATAATTATTAGAGTTACAAATTATATTTCAACAGATATTGTAAATCAATGTAAAAATGTTAAATTAATTTTTTGACGTCTCCCCAAACTCAGGAAGATTTACAATTTAAATTTTTATTTTTCTTGCTCTTTACTCTCTAACATGTGAAGTATTTTTATCTTTGCCATAACATTTGAACAGTTCATTAAATTAATTAAAATCACTTCTTAAAATTAATAAAAGATACAAAACAAAAACTGCACTTTGATTCCGACTCAATCAGGTATTTTTCCTTTAACAAACTCTGGCTTTAACAAGCCCACACAGATAAAACACGCCTTCAAAACAAGATTGTTAATTTTTTTTCAGATCTTGGATGAAATACTAGCCCACTAGCTCTTGGTTATTACCCACTTTTTGTGGGTAATAACCAAGTAGCAATCAGATTCATGAAACCATCCTTGTAATTATAAAGTTAGATAAAAATCACTTGACGTTCTAAGAAATTTCTAGTATCGCATACATGAGAGAAATATGAATTACACGTAAAGCCTTTACAGGATATTTTTGAAAGATCTACATGAATAGTCATTTAAAATTAAAAATCACTTTCTGCATACATGAATATCCATCGTCCTTTCCAATTTCTCTAAAAAATTATATTGTTAAATTACTAAAACATTACCTATTTAGCGTAGCCAAACTTTGGTATTCTTTGGGGATATTTTAACTGTGTAAATTTTATGAGTGCACTGACATTTGTAACTGAGTCTCACGTGCGTTGTATACCTCAAAGTAATTATTTGCTTGATCACTTGCAAGCTTTCCCAATTAAAGCCATCAAACGATCGAGTACTTACAAGTTCTACCATTTACCTTGAGGTCATAAAACACGGTGCAGTCACCCTTAAAACGATGGAATTTGTATCGCTGGTTTTATCGTTCAGAAATTCTATTCTACATTCTAATTTCCAGCCGTAGCTAGGCATTTCCATGTGACGCGCTCCGATAAAGTAAAAACAGCGTGTTTTTATTTGCAATATTTGTAAAATGCAATTAGTTTAGGTGTCAATTTTTTAAACTTGTGTACCTAATAGCAAGAGATAAAGTTTTCTTTTATCTTGCTCTGACCATTTATTTCAGTCATTGCAATTAACAGACTTCTGCTCCGTGATGTAAAAAGTTTGTCTAATTTAAATTCGAATTTTATCCCCTGGCCTGACATCATTTACGCCGAATTTAGTTAAAAAATCCTGCTAAAAACAGTTTCGATTCACTAACCATGTAAAACTTAAATCTCTCCTATTAGAAAAATTCAAGATAAAGTGTTAAGTTAGGGTATGTATGATACATGCTTCGGAGTAAACGTAAAACTCTCTTGATAAATATATGTACCTCATACTCTGTCCTTGTACAGGGTGGCCCATAAGTAAGGTACCTTTTTAAAACTATTATAGCTATAACATGAAACCGAGCTGGTAATGAGCATTTTATGGTAAGAAAGAGAAATTTGTAGTAATGGGAATTGCCAGAGAATTTTAATGTATACCTCAGGCTTCCCTAAAGTAAAAAAATTATGCATTGAAAATAATTATAAAACTTAAAGTATGTAGATAGATGAATTACTAAACCCCTAGCTGACCAGAAGATTGCACAATAAATGATCGATGAAGAAATTATAATTTTATGAAACTGCATTGTTATTCCGTAATATTTTTTATCCCTTAAAATGTAAGAAATGTATAATTAGAATGAAAATATTTTATTGATAGGGCTCGAAATAATAAATTTTATCCTTACATTTGAACTCTTAATAAACAACAAAATAAAAATAATTTTAAAATCGGTTCTTTCCGTTCATATGAAAGTTTCTAATGAATAATCTGCCACAAAAAAATTAAATTCCAAGTTCACAGTAATAAACATACCGATATTTACTAGTTAGATCGTTTTCATCGTATTCACTAATTGGTTTTGCGGTTTTACTCTTTGATATGAAAGAAATCCCTCTATTCTAAAAATTACACGAAACTATGGCCAAGAACTATAAAAAAATATCCTTCTCGTAATTGACCAACTGCATGTACAAAAGTGTAGCAGTTTTAATAATGTCCATTTTAACTACTGGGATAAAATTATGTACAATTATCATTGCAGTCAATCATATGGATCTCAGTGAGGAGGAGTACGTATTAGGGATACCGTACGTAGTTGTGTTATGAACTCAGAGTAAGAATAAAAGGCAGTTCTACAGATTATTGCAGTATTCCCAACTTTCCCAGCATTTCTGGAAACCATTTAGTAACAAAGTATCCTAGTTAAGGAATCAAATGTGCTTTTATTTCAGTGCGGTGAACCGCAAAAACTTCGTTCGCAAAAGTACTTTAACCTCAATCAAAACGACTTTCCATGAATTAACACGTTTGTTGCGATGCGACCCACCGGTGGGTCACTTAGGTTAGGTTCTGTATTTTTTTCAGATCCTTCTAGTGACTATGCGTACAAAGTGAAGTTTTACACCAATCAGGCAATCGCAACAAACGTGTTAACTCATATATGCTTTATAACTTGCAAAAGCGTTGTACGTCTGACTGACTCAGTACAGAACCCCAGTCTCACCAATGAAAAATTGAATTTCTAAATTTGATCTAGGCAGCGGAATAGTAATATTTCATCCACTCGGGAGAGACTTACAAGTTTTGCTTACTGCACCAACAGCTGACTTAGACCAGCAAATCGTAATCTTGGACTAGTTAGCTGAAATGAAGGAGTCTGGTGAGCCAGAAGATTAATTGCAACAGCCTGAAAAGTTAAAACTTTGAGTTTGTTATAACTTTGGATAAAGTTGAAAACCAATCCTATCGAGCGGGAAATCGCAAGGTGAAGTTACCTCATTTGGACCTTCATTCTCTGAGGTGTCTGTTGGCAACTATGGTAAGTCTTCAGCTGAAGTTGAAACCCTGAGATTAAGAATAAGTGGTTCTTGTGTGTGTAAGAGACTTAACTTTCTTTCTTTGGGAATATTACGGAAAAAATTACACGTACAATAAGCACATTCAACATCTTCATTTTTCATAAAAGAGAAAATTTAGTTTCGTATCAAGAATGCTTCATTTTAACAGAGAAAGTGTTCCGTTTTCAATGTGTTCACTTCAAATAGAAAGTCCTGAGGAAGAGCTAAAGAACTTTATAATTGTCTAGTAATTATTTCTTCAGAGCGTTCCCTTCTTCAACGGAAACAAATGAATGCGTGTGTCTGATTGTGGATCACTGCAGTGGAAAGAGAGCATAAGTAATGAAGAAAAATTATGGTCTCAACGAGAATTTTAACGCAATTTGATCAAAAGTCTATTGAGTTTTCGTTCCATTTACAATTGAGACTTGAATTTTCCGTGCGTTGAAATTTTATAGAAGATAATTTCCCGTAATTATTTTTCCAGCTATTATTTTTTAGTTGAATTGTTTTCAACGCATTCATAAGACAGTAACTTATCTATCAGTAGCTGATCAGTTACAAAACAGTGTTTTTTCAATCATGCATACAGCTGTCACTGCTGTGGACATCCGGACGCTCCTCCGTAGCGATGATTTTTCGAAAAGATGTGCCGATAACAACTGCTTTTGTGCATTAAAATGCGTTCAATTAAATGACTGATCAAACTAAAATTCAAACATCTGTGCTTGAAAGTTTCAGGTAAATAGTGAATATTTTTTAGCGCACGTCCCTCTTCTATGAAAGAAAACTACGTCTCTGCAGACCAGGCTTGTCTGCATCAGTTGGCGTGTGTTTGATGATGGTAATAGAAAACTAGTTTTCAGCTCATTCATACTCAGAATAATAAGAGAAGACATTAATGTTTAAAATAATACGAATGAAGTGTTCACATATTTATTAGAAATGAATGTATGAACAGTGTAAAAAATCTCCTGAAAATTCCGTCCTCCTTCATTTCATTTATTGATATTCATGTTTCTTTCATTCATATCGTTATGTCAATAATACGCTTCATTTTTAATTTCTCTGAGATCTATGACTTTGCCGTTTCAAATGTTGTACTCGATACTCATCGATCTGAAGTACTTCCAAGAAAGATACTCATCGATCTGAAGTACTTCCAAGAAAGATACTCATCGATCTGAAGTACTTCCAAGAAAGATACTCATCGATCTGAAGTATCTCCAAGAAAGATACTCATCGATCTGAAGTACTTCCAAGAAAGATACTCATCGATCTGAAGTATCTCCAAGAAAGATACTCATCGTTCGGAAGTATTATAGCTTCATGGGAAAGTATGTTTTGATAACAGACCTAAGGGAAAATACAAGCTAAGAAGCTTGCAAGATGTTGTGCAGTAGATGCTCCTTGTAGGGTTGAGTAGAGTATGACTAAATTTTGCGTGAGAAATTAATATTTTATTTTCAGGCTTTGGTATTTAAAGCTCACGTATTTCGTCCTTTGATTCGCAGTTCTTTGAACCTTGCCCTTTACAGCTGCGAGATATCAATTAAAAACTGAGGTAAGTAAAAGTCATCAAAAGTTGAACAGTGTTTTAACGGCCTCTCGTAATTTTTTAATGGAAATTTAATTTGATCAAAGTTTTGAAGACATCATGGATGCGAATGAAAAGAAACTTATTGATAACAATTCTTGGGTGAGAAACATTTGTCATTGAAACAAATGCCAAAAATAACTGTAACGGCTGCTCAAGAATTTCTCTCTCACAGTATCAGAAATGAATATCAAAACATGACACTGACTTATCACCCTCTTGCATAATTGCTGAGCATGCGTTTTGATAGGAAACTGGTCTTGGAGGAATACACATTAATAATAGAATCAATTTTTGGAACTGAACATTGAACACTCCTGATGGCAGGAATATGAATGTTCTGTGCCAGTAGGCCCAAAATTGGTACTTCGTTTATGCAAAGCAAATTTTTTCTGGTTGGCAACGGGTTGAATTAATGCTGTTATCGTTTCAGAGACCTGCTAACGAAATAAAAAGCTTTTTCTAAAAGGCTTTTTCGTAAAGGTTTATTGTTTTAACATGTAAAAGACATGACCTATCTTGATAAATTTATGAACCTCATACTCTGTCCTTGTGCAGGGTGGCCCATAGGTAAGGTACCTTTTTAAAACTATTATAACTATAAAACTACAAATTGTAAAGAAATTTGGTTAATTCAGAATGAATGAGGAGATTTCAAAGTTTTCTACCAGCGTATCAAGTCTACTGACAATCACAACATACTATCGAAAAAATTCATAAAATCCACCCCCCGAAATGAATCGCTACGCAATGGAACGAGTAAAAATAGTGGAACTTTACTTCCGATGTAATAGTTCGGTTACTGCAGTTCAGAGGAATTACAGGAATATTGATGGCATTGAAAGAAGTCCTTCGAAGAAGTGCAGAAAAAAACCGGTATTGAAATTTAGAGAAACTGGGACAACAGCAGACAGACAACGTTATGGCAGGCCACGGACCACACGAACTCGTGCTTCAATTCAGCTGGTTCAACGAGTGTTTTCTGCAAGCTACAGAAATCTATTCACAAAATCTAATCGCTTTTGGTAGTCCGTAGGATGGAGTTCTTGAGTTAATTGATTTTTATAAGGAGATTTTGTGATACCCGTGCCATCAAAATTGATGGCAAATACTGTCGCAAAGAGATTAAATAAAATTACATATATGTATGAACGCAATGCAATATATTTAGTTTTGTATGTATTTACAAAGGACAAAAGTTTTAATTGAATATTTCTTTAATGGCAACATTCCTAGTGAAGACTAAGACACTTAGTTTTCTACTGCTGCAATTGACTGCAATTCGTGTCATATTCGGGTACAATGTACCCGAATCATAGGGCAATACCCCGCCGAACTCGGTATCCACGATACGGACTCGAATATGTAAGGCTCTGGATCTCTCTAATTTTTTTGAAAGGAACACGAAACATATAAGTAAAGAAATATATAAATAGATAAATATATATATTTATATATATATATATGTTTATATATATACATAAATAAATAAATATATAAGCACATGACGGTTATTCTTAGTATTAGATTAGATTTTTATAGCCCCACGCGGCTGCATCGATAAATTTTTTAATCATTGTGATTAGGTAATGAAATAGCTAGTTGGAAATACTCAGCCAGAAGTATGATATTTAAATTTCGGAGTTTGTTAGTAGAAAGGACCAGCTACCAATCAAATTGGTTGTCGATTATCGAAGTAAAATCACACGTGCATCGCTGATTTCTTAGCTTTTTAGTGAAGTCTTCTCAGTCGCTGGCTGTTTGTTGAAACTTCTGCTGAGCTAATTCGTATTTCTCAATTCTTCGTAAAAAAGAGAACTATCGTGCATATTGAATTAATCTATAAAGTTATTTTACTCCCCCGACTACAATTCGTCATAAGTGAAAATGAAAGAAATTAGAGTTGTAGTGAAAACTCCTCTGTGTTTTTATTAATAAATAATAATCGTTAATTCAGCAAAATACGAAAGACGAATCGTGTTACAGTTAAGCGACTCACGTTCTTAGAAATTGCAACTGCTCGGCTTTTGTATTCAAATAACAAAGAAAAAGACTCGTCAGCGAGAAAATCAAGAATATTTTCTTCACAGAATTCCAGGATCATAAGAGGTCAAGCTGTGGTTGAAGCTGTGGTTGAAGCTGCGGTTGAAGCTGTGATTGAAGCTGTGGTTGAAGCTGTGGTTGAAGCTGTGGTTGAAGCTGTGGTTGAAGCTGTGGTTCAAGCTGTGGTTCAAGCTGTGGTTCAAGCTGTGGTTCAAGCTGTGGTTTAAGCTGTGGTTGAAGCTGTGGTTGAAGCTGTGGTTCAAGCTGTGGTTCAAGCTGTGGTTCAAGCTCAGACCTCCAAGAGACGTGCGACTGACGTGCTTTGAATGTCCTGCAGGGAACTCAGATTATTAACTTTTTGATCTCCTATGACGAGTTGGCGATTTAAAATTAGTGCACAATTTCCTGCAAGTGAAGGATTTATCCGATTTCAGAAAACCTTGTGCACACGATTGAGAATTATTTAGTTAAGTAAGCAGAATTCTTCAAATTATCGAGGTGATGTGATCATGATTGGGAACGGGGTTGGTTCAGTTATTAACCTCTCTGAAGTTGAACAAGAATTTGACAGAGGAATAGGATCAGAATCTAGAAGAAGCAACTTCAAATCTTTATAATCATGATACTATTAAAACTTCGATTCTTTTTGAAGAAAATTTCAGTAGCGTTGAAGTAACTATTTGTATTTTCCATGTGTTTAATTTACTAAGTGTTAGACTACTGCTCAGTACTCTTGAAAATGTAAATGATATCATGATGAAGGCTTCAAAAAATGCATAAAATAGGATACTTCAAAAGTGTAATCGAATTAGTTCAAATCATTTACTGCGATATGAAATCATTCGTTATACTCGTTTGGTGCACGAAGTAAAATGTTGGTGCATTTAAATGCAAAAAAATTTGTTTTCAAATTATTATTTATATCGTTCATGTCAAAAAATGAAATGAAAAACAGCAGATGCCTTTTCAGTCAAAAATTATATTGAAAGGTATGTCTGCTTGAAATTCTGAGTTGTTGCTGTTTTTAAATTGGTAGTTGATACTTTTCACAATTTTTTAACGACATGCAGATTGTGAGGGCAACTTTTGATAAAATATTTAAGAATTTTTGCTCAGGGACATTATCGAGTAAGTATCGTTCTTTCTCGACGACTGCAAATAGCAATGCAAATTACAAATTAAGCTTTCCTGTATTATTTCAGTGAGAATTTTAGTTTATGTTCACAGAAAATAATTGTTTGTGTCTGTCAGTAACCTCTTTCGTTATTTTAGACGGTCTTACAATAACAAGCCAAAAATAGATCAAAGAACAGTATAACATAAATCGTCTACAGTGAATGCAAAAATGGAATTGAACGTTCTCTTGAATATCTAAGATTCCGAAAAACCAACTCATTATCAGAACTTTGTGTAAGTTTTTTGTTGTTAAAGTAAAATGCTCTGCCTTATGATTGCGAACGCATATATTGAAAATAATGAAAACCAGCCTTAACATTCGCATCATTCGTTTCAGGCCACCGCTAACCTTTTTTCCACCGTCACTTATTTTTCATCGTGTGCGTGAGCTGCGCAGCAACAGGTGATGCTCGTTTATCATCGTCGTAAAGGAGCTATAAGGTTTTGCAAAGCGCGAAAATTCCTATTTTCTGATGCAAAATTTGTTGGAAGTTAGTGCCAAAGTCACAAAAGTTTCGACAAGCGTCACATCCATCTCAAGAATCTGGTCAACTTGAATGATCTTATGGTAATCAAAAATGAATTGCTCCTGACTTGCTATTTTTGGACTTTATCTTTTCATTAAGCACTTAATAAGGTACATCGGATCATCAACTCTTATTTGAATAAATAAGCAGCTTAGAAATAATGGATAACTATTAGAGCGAGTTACGAGCATGTTTACATTCAAACGCCCAGGTAAAGGTGTTTATTTTAAAAATTATTTATGGACATTAATTTAGAGCTAATAAGAAATACACTTGCACAAAACTTGTATTTGAACTCAGACTTGAAAATGTTATCAAATTTCATGCATTACAAATAAATCAAACTCGAAGCTGGTAGAAGGCACGATTCTAAGAAAATATGTTACGTAAAGATATAACTGCAGTTCTGACAATACTCTATGCAATTCCATTGCGGTTAGTGCATCTAATATCATGCCAAGAAGCAATCTTAAAGTAAAAAAGTCATGAAAAAAATTCGCTGGAGTTGTTGATCTCGTTCTTATTAGTGTGTGGATGTCCAGTGTTTTGAAGCTTTGCTCGCTGTGAATGGCTTCATTGCAGCTTTAACAAAGACCAAGGTCGACTCTAGCTTTGCCAAACTTCCAAAAAAAGCTGAACTTGACCCACCTACGGCTGGCCTTGACAGAAGCCTTGATGTTGACATTCTGGGTCCCTATTACGTGAATGAAACGAGCTATGCTAGACCGTAAAAGTTCTAGAATAGAAATTAAACTTTAGGTGTGGGAAGACTTCGTAGGCAATGATGAAGAAGTAGTAAAAAATTTCATATAATTATGCGAACGGCTTTCGGACATTGCAGAATGATTCAATCTAAATTTAAATCTGTTTCTAATTAAGCTACAGTACAAAACGCAAGCAGAGGATTGGGCATACCGACATGCATTCCTGAAACTTCAGTTGTTAAGATTCAGGCAACTGCCGTGCTCATAGCCTCATAGCTCAACACCTTTATATGCATACATATATACGCGGCATACGTATATAACAAAATATTTCTCAAAATCAAACTTCTCACGTTTTCCCCCTATGTATGTACGTACATACATATCCATACTACAAGCATAGGTCGAGTGTTTTGCCTCTGTAGTTGCGTTCACATCAACTTTCATTCGCCATCACTACACGAAAGTCCACGACGTCCAAAATTGAGCGATTGCCACCAGTACTGCCGGCGCGTATTCCGCCCTTGCATGCATAATTTCCAACATCGTCTCCCAAAAGAGTACAAATCAGTTTGGGCCGTCAGAATGTGGTAACTAATTGTGAGGAATGACGTCATCGAATGACGCACGGTCACAAATTATAGCATGAGGTTTCAGACGAATTCGACGGCGTCGGATTCTGCAGCTAAATTTTTTAAATCGATCGTCACCGGTAAACTTCATCCATTTGAAGCTGACGGTAGTCATTTTCTGAATCCACAGTTAGACTGGAATGTAAATTTTTGTGAAAAGCAAACAGTTGACAGAAAAAGACTACACAAGTGAAAACACCTGACGCTTTTAGGTAATTTTTAAGATAACATCACTATTTTATCGAAGCCAAAACCGGTTTTCCACATTTCTACAAAAAAAAATAGCCTTGTGAATTTAAGGTGAACAGATCACATTGGTGAGGATGGTGAACAGATTACATTGGTGAGGTTGATGGACAGATCACATTGGTGAGGATGGTGAACAGATCACATTGGTGAGGTTGATGGACAGATCACATTGGTGAGGATGGTGAACAGATCACATTGGTGAGGATGGTGAACAGATCACATTGGTGAGGTTGATGAACAGATCACATTGGTGAGGATGGTGAACAGATCACATTGGTGAGGATGGTGAACAGATCACATTGGTGAGGATGGTGAACAGATCAGATTGTTATCACTGTTGAACATAAACAAATTTTTACTTATCTAACACAGCCACGTATCGCACGTGCTGAATACGTAAGCCAGTTTTAAACCGAAAAAAAGATGCAAAATCTTTTTCTGTGGGTAACATCACAATTTTCAACTTCAGTTCCTCTTTTTCGTTCACAAACAAATTGAAAAAAATGCGTCACACATTTTTCACTGTATGATAAAATTCGTAAATGAATTTAATCCCTCGAGTCCTTCATCGTCGCTGGAATCAGGAGAACATTTTGTAGTCAGCATGGACGACCAAATTCGTCGCAGTCGTGAAATGTTTTTTCCTGCTTTTAATGGGCTCACACAGCGCAACACTTCAAGTGCCTCATAAAAACAGCTTAATAACTGCATAAAAGTTTATAAGGCAATTAATTCCTTCTCTTAAAACGAAGGCATTCACGTCATCTAAGTTAGAATTGCAATCCTTGTTCTAGCAATCCCAGTATTTCCAATCAGTAACAGAAAACTCAAAACAAAAACAAGATGAAAAAGTAGGAAACCTATGACAGGTATAATGAATACATATAACGATTAATATAATACATACAACGATTAATTAAAGACGATGAACTTCATTTTGAGATAAAAAATGCTTGAAGAGTTAATTGAAATAATTTCGAAACAAAAAATTGAGCATTGTAGTTGTATATTTTTGACACAAGTGAATTTTAGACAGACAAATGTCAAAATCTCGTCCCAAAACAAATATTTCTTATACTTAAGCTACCAACAAACTAATATAGATATGTTTGATGATTAAAATATTTTCAGTTCTTTCTTTAGCGTTAATAAACACCCAACGAACGACTTATCTTTCATCTTAAAGTAAATATTCCTAGGGTAAGAATCATCGCTGCTGCCCTGAATGATTTTATCACTTTGGGCTATTATATGAAACTTGGAAAAGGTACAGTTACGTATGAATATACAGGGTGTCCCGAAAAAATGTAACTCTTTGACTGCCTATTACTAGGGAGAGAATTTAAAGTTTTGTTTTGTCTTCTAATCATTTATAATTTGATGTTTTTTTTCATTAATTCATCTCGTCAAACTTGTATCTATGTCAGAAAAGACCTAAATCAAGACAAAAAGTATGAGTATGGGGCAGTCAGAGGGCGAGTACATTTTTTAGGGATACCCTGTATGAGTCAATGTGATATAAGCCATCGTATAATATGAGACTGACAAACAAATAATTAATAGACATAGACAAATAAATAAAAAATGAGAATAGATAAATAAATAATACGTATATATAAATAACTGAATATATAGTAGACATAGACAAATAAATAAATATTAGATATATACGAATAAATAAATAACAGGTTTAAGCAAATAACAAATATTCAAGGAGCATACAAGCGAAGAAGGTGATTTCATGAGAGTGAAAATGTATTCCCCTGTATTTTAATCAAAATATATATTTTTTATTTAGATAGTTATATTTTGGAGAAAACGTTTCTTCGATCTAACAGAATTTCCATTTCATCCGTAAAAACTCCTATTAAACCCAGATCAACAGGTCAGTCACTGCAGAACAGAACCGTCGAATTCAGTTCAAGGGAAAATTTTTAACTTTGCCAGTTTTTCTACTTTTTCATTGCCAAGTTGACACCATTCTTCAAGACGAGCCTAATTTGAGAAAGAGTTCGATTTTCAACGAGTTTCAGCGTCTGTGTGGTCTTCATCATCGCCCATCAAAATTTACAACACATGGTGGGAAATTAGAAGAAACTCTGCACTGAAGTACTTTACTTACGTCTGAATCCCTTCCATTAAGATTGAAACACCTAATATTGAATTAAAGACAAATACATAATACAAATCAACTATGAGCACGAAAATGAATAAATACTTTTTGCATTTGTTTGATTACACAGTGTTCACATGACTTCCGTTTACTCGGAGGTGTAGTTAAATCTACGTTGTTCTAGAAAAATGAAAACAAACTGAAGCGGTGGACAGCTGTAAACGTACGCAAAGTAAAACAAAATCAATTGATGAATGTTATCAAGATTAATTATCCGACAAAAATATATACATATAGAAACGAAGCGGAATTTACTTGACCCTAAATTGCGTATTCTGCCGTTTTTCATGATTGTTCAAGTACAAATGAAATCGGAACTTCTCTTACTATCTTATGTTCTCAGGCACGAATGGAAATGAAGGTAAAAATGGCTGCTTGCATAGTTTCCAGCCTTAGATCCGTGCAGCTTTGAAGCTTGAGACTTTGAGCAATAAGGAACCTGCGTCTCTCGGAGGAGATTGATTCTGCCGCTGCAATTCACTGAGGTCTTGTTAGGACCCACGTGACTTTGAGTACAAATCTGTGTGAGATTCCTAGTTTCATCCTTTAATGTTCGATAAAATTGAAAGTCACTATTGCTTTAAGGTCAGTGAGAGCGTTTAGTGTGGAAAATATGGAAAATCTGTATTATATATGAAAATATCGGTAGTACGCGATATTTTGTATTCAATTTTAGTTTGCTAGTTATTAACGTAAAATTAATTTCCCAAAATTGAATTCAGCTTAAGAACTACGATTTAACTAGTTATACAGTAAATGATTTGACTTAATTGCCGAAGGTCAGCCTTGTCTCGAGAAGGTAAATTTTTGAGACGCCATTTTATTTGATACAGAAGTTTAACTAAGTTTCATATGATGTTCTGTTTAACTTCCAGCCAAGTACAAAAATATTATTTTATAAGTTTATGGCATGTACGACAATTTCTGATAGTTTCTTGCTAACATTATTTCTTATGTGATGTTAGGA
Source organism: Trinorchestia longiramus (assembly GCA_006783055.1). Taxonomy (NCBI): domain Eukaryota; kingdom Metazoa; phylum Arthropoda; class Malacostraca; order Amphipoda; family Talitridae; genus Trinorchestia; species Trinorchestia longiramus. The sequence goes on from VCRD01000021.1 coordinate 173,962, forward strand.
CCATGAAAATAGTCAAACTCCGATTGAATATATCGGCATGAAATAACTTTGTTCATTCATGAATGGAAAAATATTTGATAATTTTGCTCACGCATTTTTTATTAAAGAACATTCAAGTAAATGGAAGTTACTGCGGCAAGTTTCCATTGAAGCGCAAATTAAATTCTTAAGGAAAATGTTTGTAGTGTTCTTTACTAAAATTACATAACATTTGCCTCGTGTTTCTGGTACCTAAAATCGACGGTTTAAAATGACTTGTTTTGTCAGACTCCTTTGCAAGCATTGCGTGCATTTTCTAAAATGTATACACTGGATCAGTCGAAGCCAAAAGCACTAGTTCGATAAACTAATTAGTGGTAATAAATTCTAAAGCCTTGGTTTTTATGGTATTCGACAAATACTTGCAATTTCGTGCAGCCTGTGAGTGCATTAAATAAATGGAAATCTCAGGGACACGTTCGCTAATAAGGTCACGTTGCTATGCTTCATTACATAAATGGGCAGGAAAGTCGCTAAATCTTGTCAAATAAATCAGTGAAAATATCAGACAACGGCAAGAAAATAAAGAATAATTAATATTTCCATTGTAATTTTTTTTCCTGGTGGAATCTACTTATGTCTGCCATTGAAGGCAATTAAAAAATAGTTGATTTCTGTCCGAAATTTATGTGTTTTACTATGAAATTCACTGTTCAATTAACTGTTGTTTAGTAATCTAAGTGATTTTTTGAACTTTATTCTTGAAAGAGTAGTTATTACTGAGGATGCATTGTGTTTTAATTTGACTCAAAGGATTTTCAGCCTCAAAAGTACGTAGTTGAAATACAATTTCGAAATTTTTTTTTTTCTTAAGTACAGGTACGAGTATTTATGCTATGACTGATGTATGACTAGTTAAGTAAACAGAGTTAGAAACTTTCATGAATTAATAGCACAGTAGATATTTTCCTTCCTACAAGAGGGCATATCAGCAAATTTTTTTCTTTTAATAGATTTAATTTCAGAGAAGCAAACATCTCAATGCTACTGATTTAGACTCAGCTTTTATTATAGATTTTATGAAGGAGTGGTAAAAGAAACTAGTGTTTCTACCAGTGCTCTAAGAAACCACTCAGCGAACCCTGGACATTTAGGCACGTAACTTTTGTTCCAGTTATTACTTAATGAAATTTATATTCAGTTACAAGTTTTAAAGTCTCTGAACTTTGGATCACAAATTGAAGTTAGAACAAATGAGTCTAAGTTGTGGAGGAATCGACTCTGCCAAAGTTAAAAGCTAAGAAAACTAATTTTAACGTCGGACGATTACGTTGTTTAAAATTATGCTAATCGTTGGTAGTTTTCTCTGATAGAATTTCATATTCATCTTTTATCCCTTGTTTTTTGACTTAACAGCATCAAGAATACTCACACTGAACGTGAACAATGCGTACTGAAAAGTTTCAATCTACGATTTTACGGGATGTAATTATTGGTGAACAAATTTCACTTCTGCTTTTTAATATTCTTGAGCAAAATTAGTCGTCATTGTTGATGGATACGCAATGAATAATTTTCATAGTTCCTGTAATAAAAGAAAAAATTTTGATAAAGTACACAATTTGTTCATAACATTTAAATTTGTAAGAATTCAAGTAGTCTAGAACAACGAACTCATTATTGTGATCCAAGTGCGAGAAATATAATGAAGAAAGGAATACTAATTAAAGAAATATACTGAAGAAAGGAATACTAATTAAAGAAATATACTGAAGGAAAGAATACTAATTAAAGAAATATACTGAAGGAAGGAATACTAATTAAAAAAATATACTGAAGGAAGGAATACTAATTAAAGAAATATGCTGAAGGAAGGAATATTCATTAAAGAAAGAAATAACTTTCCCATGGGTAAAAATAAATCGCAGGGGCACAAGGATTACAGGCATGCAGATCAGCGGAACAATTAATTGGAGAAAAAAATGGAAGATCTCCGACCACACGTCTTTTGCTGCGAAGTTATTTTTATCAGCAGCAGTAAAAAAATGTGGAAGCCACCCTCTGTTTGGAGTCTACCATCACACGTACATTTTGTTCTAACTGAGGCCGAGTAATTTCACTGAGCTTAAATTTGAAGTCATGGAAGATATTTAAAATAAGTGAATTGATTTGGAGAAACGCAACAAGCTTACTCGAACGAGATCAGTGAAATTAAACGTGTCATGCATCTGAGGGCCGGAATGCTAAGTTTTAGATATTTTCTCTACCGTCGAGATGAGCTTACGATCAATTTGAATGATGCCTCTGCACACCGTAAAGATGGATTTAAAACAAATTTAAAGGATTTTTCACACTATGGAGATGGGCTTAATGTATAAATTAGAAAGATTCTCTCGACTGTGAACTGGTGGAAAGAGGATGGCACACTAAATCTGCTGTCAATCTAACAAATGGTTGAAATCTCCTAAATTCCTTTTAGATCCCATGCACTAAGCTAGCCTTATTATTCAATCATTCTGTTTGAATTCATTGCACCAAAAATAATGAAGCTTTAAGGATGATATCTTTTGCATTCTCCAGCACGGTAATCTGTTCCTTAAACTTTGAGAGATACAGGGCTTTAAGCTACCAATGCTGTTTGGAAAAGTAATTGCGAGAAAAGAATTAAAAAGAGGACTACTTTAGTTAATGATTTGAAGCTCCCCATTCACTATTTATAATAGATAGTTTAGCAGCATTAGGAGCATGATAAGAGTTGCACTGTCCATTATTATATTAATTTCTCTATAAATGAATACTTTCCAATTTTTATAGCAAATTACCGATATCTTCTTCAGTGTTGAGGATCCATTACAGCAGCGATAAAGTCTATAGAATGGTTTCAAATTTGTTCCTGTAGTCCGAGCAACAATTCCAGAAAGACAAAATGGGGACAATTGCTTCAAACTATTTCGTTTGAACGCCCGTTTTTGCTGCCATTATTCTATTTTAATTGCTAATCTATTTGCAAAATCATCGTTAAATCTGGCCTGTAAATTCCTCATCCGGCAATAGGAGCCGCTCTTTGCCAGACAATAACACAGGCGTTATGGAGGCAGACGCTTTCTTTACAAGGGTCATGTCGTCTGCTTAATTGTCCCAAAAAAATTGCCCATTCCAGTACGGAAAAACTTCAGCTTTGTGTACAAGTGATGTTTATTAGGTTCTCATAAGTGAATGATGCTCGTTATTCTGGTCTTATTTACTGCATGCATACTTGTAGCTCTCAATTAGTGCATGCGTCGTACACACACGTTTGTAAATTTCGCTCCTATTTTAAAGCAACTGTGCAATTTGAAATTGAGTTGTTCGTTGCATGAACAAATCTTGCCCAGCCCAATTTATTTTCATTGGCTCCATTTTAAGTTTATGTTATATTTGATGATTAAGGCTGTTTTGGTAGATTAAACGTTGGTCGTAAAATTTACAGGGTATTTCAGATATAGAGAATATGATATTGAACTGATATGTAAACTTGAGAAATCAGGAGATTACATTTAGAAAGGACATATTGTTGTGTTTATATCCCAATTAAGAATGGTAGCGATCACAATACACACATGAATATACAGAAACAAATATCAACGGGCACACATGATCTTTCGTGATCGATTCAGAGATGGTATTTAGAATATTTTCCTAAATTTATGTTCATATTCAAAGGTAGTTTTAGGAAGATTGTTTCGAGCTTGGCAACTCGAATGACCAGCCCAGCAGTAACATATTTCTCAACCTCATCATCATATTAACACGGTATTTGTTGGCTTTCAAATTGCAGTCTCGGCATAACTGAAATTCAAGAAATTGTAGACCGGATTCCGTATTTGGTGCATGCCCATGCATAGAAAGAAAAATAGAGCAAAATTTACAGAGGAAATAAATTTGAAGGAGTAAAAACCATGTATTTTTGTTCTTTGATTAGTTGTAAAGTAAAAAATATGGAATTCATATCACTATTAGTGAATATTAAGTGCCTTATAAACATTAGGTGTTTTGCATGCTCAATTATTCAGGTTTTTAACTGCTAAATACAAACTGTTTGTCTTCCATTAATTTGTTCAATACGTTGCAGGTGAAAATACTAACTTTCTGAAGTACCCTGAGCTCAATGGAAGCTGTATGGAAAGCAGCAAAATAAGTACACGTAATTTCCTCTACATTTCTACACAACGTTCATTCACATTTTTTACAGGAGCCCACAGATATGCCGATAAAAACTCATGACTTTATCTCATAACAGGCCAGTTTTACACATACATAAATTAGGAAAGTTTTATAACGAATATTAACGCTCATTGTGTTAGACAATGTTATTCGTTCAAGCATTATGCAAAACCCTCACTGAATATTTCTTTTGAGAAACGTAGTTCTTTTCTTGTTGTCCGCCTCCGTCTCTAGCAAATACCAGATGGAGTTGCTAGACTTATGTGGAATTGTCAGAGGAATGCTGCTGTCAAGGCTACACCTCAACACTGCCACAAAAACACATTTATTTATTTATTTTTCATGTGCAGTTACGTGGAGCGACACCTTAGAGAATAATTTTTTGAAGATTAAAGTTATCCAATATATGACTGCAATGGCATCTCTTTCTTTGATTCCGGAAAATAATGGAACAAAGATGGCATTTTTTAAAACAAGCCTTCTGATTAAGAAGAGTTTTCCACATTCTGGAAATTCTCATATAACTAGTACCTTCTTCCGCAATAAGATTACAGTGTTTCTGATTAATTGCTTTCTTTCATTTGCTCGTTGGTGCCTCCTTTCCGTTAGAGCTTCCATATTGAAATGGAATAATGTTAATAACGAAAAAATTCTGTATTTAATAGTAATCTGGCGTCTCTGGGATTCACAATACAATGCTTGACTCGCACATATATCCGTTCCATTGAGAAATCAATACATAAACTAAGAAAACCAGTAAGGAGGAAAAGAAATATGTCTTCTGTACATAATTATGGAAACATTAGTAATAATGAAAATAAATATATACACGACGGCTTTCCTTATATGTATAGCATAGATGTACTCGTATTCCTCACCCACTGCTCAATTAGATAGAGCAAATTAATTTCAAAGAAGCTATTACTAAGGAGCTGAAATAAAGTATTTATCTTAGGCTAACAAGTATTGTGAATACTGGAACTAAATTACGGCCCCATTATAACATGTATGTATTGAAATCAATGACATATACCGTATGTCCCACAAAAACCCGAACCGAATATTTATTTTCCTGTATCAGTAATACCATCATTCGACTTATTGTATGCTCTTTTCTATAGATTAATTTTGAGGGATAATTTTGATAGAAATTAAATGCTAATGGTATTCTTATGATGGTATTACTAATACAGGACATACGGGTTCGGGTTTTTGTGGAACATACTGTATATATATTAGACAGTTCCTGTGGAAGTTCCACCGTTTAGATTTTACTGATTTTAATTCATTATAAAGACTAATGTATTAAAGATTGACGCCGAATTATTGTGCGTTGAATGAATATTTTTTCATTAATCCCACTATATAATAATACCCAACTTGTTGCTTGCTTGCTTGTTTGCTTGGTCCGTCTCTCTGTCACGCTCTTAAGGATTTAGATAGGAGGAAATTCGTTTACGAATAACAAGATGAGATACCATGAAATTGCATCCCTAAATCACGATGGTAAATTTAGTTTCTGGAATATATATTCGTAAGTCAAAATACTGTATTAGAGCTTTGGATTCTGTCGTACATAAGCTATTTCGCATATTTTTTCAGCTGAATTTCTTCGTAGCTGTTGAAACTTAGAGCGAAGTAGAGCCAAATATTTGGAGTAAAGGCCAATGATTTAATAATACACAATTTGTTACTTGCTTGGTCCGTCTCTCTGTCTAGGTCTTAAGGAAATTTGGTAGGGTATATGTATGTACATGTATTGTAAGCATTATATTGTCGATACCAAATGCACAGCCTTCAATGTAAAAGCTCCTTCGCAAAGGACAAATTCGTCTATTCGACTTCGTCTATTGACAAATTAAACAAATTTTGTTTTGTAAAAACACGTGAATTTTTACGCATGGGTTCAGTGATCAGTAATCTAGTGATTACTGATTACACAACCATTACAAGAAGTTACAGTCAGAGTACCAAAATATATAAATAATTTTTATTGAAATGTAGCGGCAATAGCAGGCTGTAATTCACAGGGGCTACCAAAATATTACACTGACGTGATGATTGTTTGCTTGGCCATAATGTTTTTTACGACACGAATATAGAAGGAACACAAATGGTCGCGAGCGTCAGTCAAGTCACGTTTTTGTGATCTGCTGTCACGGCTGCAGAGAAAATTTATTGAAGCTGCTCAAGAGCAAATAATCTTCAAAGAAATGGTGAAATATAGTTTAAAATTCGTGGTCTTCGCAAATCTACTCTGGTATTATAGTGAAATTAATATACTCTACGTGCAGTATGTGCAGCTGCTAGTAAAAATGGATATTGCCCAATATGATTCCGGATAAAACAAAATATATTTTTTGAATCTTTTTGATCATTCAATATTTGACAATTTTCAACAACTGAAAGATTTTAAAGGGCTGCTTTCATTGAAATTGACCGCCTCAATTAATTAGACTCAATAAAAACTAAAGGCCAACCTCCGGTTTCAATAAAATATCAGCTTAGATACTTTGGATCCCATAGACGTTCAATTAAAACAGAATTCTGACCTAATTTCTTGCGATAAAATTCGAGTCAACGATAATGGCACTCACTTGAAATGTGAGCTTTCAAATGGGTCGTTGAGGCAGTGAGGAGCTGGCTGAGCACATCGTAAATGCGATGGTTGTTTGTGTTCTACAGGTCGTAGATGTCGTAGATGCCTTTCTCGATAGGTTTCATTTCTTTAGCATGAAATGCCTGAAAAGTCCAGAAAAATTGCTTCACGACAACGCACCTCCACATGCTACTTTTTCTTTGATTGATTATTTGGACGTTTTGACAGCACAAAAATGTTCATTTTCTATATTTTCCCTGTTATAGGATAATATCATATATAAACTATTATAAAAAATTCTTTCATAGAGATATATCATCATTCGTCTCAAAAGACACTATATTTATAAGTGTATGCTGTTCAAGAATAGCCTTTCAAAATCGCTTGGTAATAAACTACTGCGCTAATACGACCAGAAAAACTGAGTATATTAGCTGCTGCAAATGCTCATAATTTGGGAAAACGGATATCTGAATATTATATATACATATTTTTGAAGTATTTTGTTTTATCATCATTTTGTCTTATAAATACACAACCCGAAACGTCAAGCTCAATGTGAAAGGTTCACTCTAAAGGAAAATATAACTGAATTTTAGAAATACTTAAATTCTGGATGCTTAAAGTGTAAGCTAATGTTTCGCAAAAGATAATTTTGATTGATCGAAGAAAATAGTCTGAGCGAGCAACATCTAAAAGCAGCATACATAAAGGCGTACATTTTAATTCATTCAGGTATCTCTTCTGTTTGAGCCTTGAAAACAATCTCGGCACCGAAAAATATACCTGTAGTTTGTCCGAGCACCATAAATTTATTAGAAGGTGAGTGGCTTGACTTTCAGCACCGGACTGAAACGTTATTTTGCACCGTCAAGATGACAAGTTTGTGGAGCGACAAAATATTTCCAGGGAGAACGTTGCCTACTTGCGCATGATTTCCCTGTTGACAGAAAGACTTCCAGCGCCACCAAAGTAGGGAGAAGTTTGGTCAATCAAGATGTCGCACTCATAAGGTTTACTTCTCACAGAATAATCTTTCCAGAACCGGGGGAACAGACCAAGGTTGAATCTGATTCTTGTCATTCTTAATGAGTTCGTACATTTTCGAATTAGTAATAGCGATAAGAACTATCAAATAATCACGATGGTATTTTAAATGGGCTGCTCTAAAGAGCGTTGGATCGTAATTGTTTTGATTTCTGATAATTGCTGTCATTTTGCAGTAGTGGATGTTATAAGGAATGAAGTGTGATGAAGCTCAATTAGGAGTTATGAATTTTTATGAGAATTACCGTTAAAAATTCTTGCTGTGATTGGTTGTAGATGGCAAGTATTTTCTGTCCCATCCACACGCACTTCCTGTAGACATCTGCATAATATGATGCATAAGATGATCTTCTTTTTCTGCACAAATGGGAATTTAACACAGGTATATTACAAATATCAGTCGGCCAAAGGTATATGAAACAGTTATATAATAAACATGCGAAGATAAGTGCTTCCATTTTCTGTTTCCTTCCATGCAGGAAGATGACCATTTGCGAGAAGAGTTTATTGCTCACATGAAATAGAAACTAGAAAATTATATCACTCATGCACAGAAAAATATGACAAACTTTTTGAATGAACAGACAGAAATGCTCGTTTTTGTGTAACACAAAGTGCTACAAAGTCTGAGAAGAGTTCTTGATTTTATTCATATATGAGTAATTTTCCTCCATGACATTGAGTTGTGTTAGTCAGTTGAGATGTTCAGACACAATGCACCAGAGACAATGAAGTTTTACTTACAAAATTAACTTCAAATAGAAATAAAAACTAAAAATCGAATACTTCGTTTCCATACAGAAAAGCGTTTTTGGTGTACGTGGGTTTATATGCACGTGACAAGATACAAGGGGAAAAATTGCATGGTGTCACGTATATGCGTAAATCTGGAACGAAAAAAATATAAAACTGAAAGTTTTAGTTGCGGAGGGGATCGAAAAGAAACAAATAAAAAAAGGAAACGCAGCAGAAGACACACAAATTCAGGTCACATAATTTGATGACCCTTGGGGCCAGTTGATGGGTTTGAAGGAAGTGAATTGGGGACAACAAGCGACGTTTCCCTGACGTGCAGAGACGAGTAAATCTCATTATGGTCTACAGCCTCTTCATCAGCCAGACGACGTGCAACTCACGTTGTCGAGTGCTTTCGGAATAGGAAATAAAATCTTGGTAAAGAGGAGTTACTTTCTTTGGTCCGCAAGTGTTTTGTTGGCACCTCGGGGTGTGGTATTGCTACCGTGTAAAAGGTGTAGTGTTACCACTATATTGCAGTGCGGTATCCTCCTCATGAAGCCCTTTAGATCCTATGTATTATGTAACAGCACTATAGATATTCTGAAGATATTGCTTAGTATCTTTTTTTTGACTAAAGATTTTTTTGTAGTAGAACGCCGATTATGTAGGACTAGTAGACCCACACGTGAAAAATACATGTGTTTTTTACTGAATTTTTAGTTTGATTACCCAGTGGACGCCGGCTTTGCAAAGGACTTTCCCCACTGAAGGATGTGTCTTTGGTATTCACAATCAATACATGTATAACCTAGCGAATTTTCTCCTATCTAAATCTTTAGAAGCGTGACAAAGAGACGGACTAAGCAAGCAAGCAAGCTACAAACTGTATATTATTATATAGTGGGATGTTGGTCGAGCCTTGTTGAATTCATGGCTCCAGATTTTTTATATAGATTGTATAAGAACTCAAAAGGACACAGCACTTTTGTAGGACTTCATAGTCATAGTCAGAGCTTGAAGACCAACTAATAACGTGAACAGATTATTCTCTCACGCAACGCATTAAAAACTTGACATGTTTAAGAGTTCAAAAAAGTCGAACAGAAATATTTTTCCTCAATCTTAACTGAGACGAAATGATGCATTTTGCTGACTAACTGGTGTTTACGTTTTTCTCGAATTTATTTGGTGGCTTGTCCCTTTGAGAGATTGAAGTTTGTGCTTTAAGGTTTCTTGGCTATGGTGCTTCCAGCGGCGTAGTGCTTCCGATGGACTCTAAACGAATCCCATCTTCTGCGCCTCATAAATTTCGCTAAAAGTTGAACTTTATTTTCTTGAGCTAATATGAAGAAAGCCAGTAGCAAGACTACGGGTTTAAAGTGCATTAAACAACTCTTCGTGTAATATACTGAACAATAAATGCCAACGGATTTAACGTGATGTAAAGTAAAGCTTCTTACACAATTTTAGATGGGGAATTTGGAGTCACTATACCAGTTTCCAGTACTTTTCTTTCAAAAACTAAATACCACAGCGAAAATGATAAATAATTTAGTCCGACTATTTTTTCTACCTACAGAATGTAAGGCATGAACTAAGGTATTGAGTGCCTTGTAATTAAAAAAACACATGATGTGCTCCAAACCCTGACTCCCCTTCCCATGTATTCTACGAGCGTTTGCGACCGTACTATCATCAGTATTTTAACTTCACTTCAAATAATTATCGCACAATGTGTGAAAATGACTTCCAGAAATAAGTTTAATTTTACGATTTTCAGACTGAGAATGGCAACAACATTTACGAGTTCGTCACAACTTTAAAACTTGAGTACACGAGTACGAATGCACACAGTGTGAACCTAATTCAGTGAGATGTATACGTACTTCTCTCCTACTCGGCTGCAGTTCGCCCTCTGTAAAATACGCTCATTGAAGTCTGTTGAGATTTTGATGCTGGGAATTACGATCAATAGTCTAAATTATAATACGTACAATGACCAATAACGGTTCTGACTAAATTTCGGTTACTATCATAATTTTTGTGGAAGACTTTACGAAGAGAGTTTGCATTATCAGAGTTTTTTCTATACCTAAAACACTGTCGTGCAACAATTTACATTTTGTATAAATATTCCCGTCAAACTTACCGATAAGTGGAACATGAATAAATATCTTTGGCGAATTTCTCATCAAAGAACGGCAAACATTTTTTGAATTGCGCGGAGCAGAATTTTCTTTTATAATTTAAGATGCATTTTAGTTGTTCCCAATGTAATCTCAGCAGTAAAAGTTATATCTCTAGGAGGTAAAAAAATTGTTGCAAGTGTTAAAGGTTCGACTTGATAATTTATGGTTGAAAAATTTTTAGACCAGATTTTATTGATCAGAAATCAAATAAAATCTTATTCACTTTATTAGCAAGAGAAATTTAGAAAACAAGGAAAGGGAAAAGGAATTCAGGGTTCATGTTTGCCCACACAAAAATTAAAGAGCTGAGGATCTTAAAATAGTTCGACACACTTTAATATTGTGACTGAGCTCTTAGGAACTTCATTTTCTAGGTAAATAAATACATATACATGAAAATGTATTGAAGATCATCTGTTACTGAATACATTATCGGCAGTTGTTGCTAAAAAAATAGTTTCTTATGATGCACAGATTTTTCAAACATAATAGAAACGCTTGAAATTTCCATAATACCGTAGATTATTAACAAAGATTCAAACACAAAATTGATGAGTATTTGTTCTAACATTGGACATTTCCTCTAGACAAATTCCAGACACGGTCAATCCAATAAATGGGATTAATTTCCATTACTTATAATGGATGCTCACGTATCCAACAAACAGAAACTGGATGCAAAAAATCTCAACCATAAAATTTTTGAAACGTTTGACTCAAGTCCTCTCTGAGTATTCAAAAATTGCTTGTTTATCGCGTGAGGCTCAGAATTTCTCAAGGAGCTCTTCTGGCGGTGGGGAAACAAACGGCATCTTGAAAATGTTTTAGGGGATAAAACGGAAGAATTTATTTTACTGCAAAAATATAGAGAAAAATAATAAATTTTGCTAGAAGGTTCATCTTTTTTCATGATGCCATATGTCAAAAATGCTCATAGCTGAAGAATGAAATTACCTGTTTTGTTTAGGAGTATTAGTCACCCGAGTTTTAGATACATAATTCAACAGAAAATAAAAAATCACTGCAGTGTTACTAGAAAAAATCCATCATAAAAATTTTAACACTGTTCATAATTAACTGTAGATGCAAAAATCTTGACGAGCAGAGTGCTGGAATAATAATTAGTATATAATTTCAATGCAGAATACTGTGTGTTCTATTTATTATCTAACAATTTGCTATTTTTCAGATTCTTTATGATTTCAATGCAGCCTACCTTAAAATTTCGCAAGCCACAAGTGCAAAGTTGAAGCGTTTACCATGTTTTACGACATTATTTTATCTACGTTTGTAGCAGAATTATCAATAATTTCTCTTGCTCATGGTACATTCTTAGAAAACATTTATCTACGTTTGTAGTAGAATTATCAGTAATTTATCTTGCTCATGATACATTCTGAGATAAAAACAAACAAAAATTTTCATAACTAACATCAATCATTCGTGAAAGTTGAACTGCAGAATTATCTTAAACGAAAAAATTATGTCCTGGCTGCAAATTAAATCGTTTCATGGTTTTCTCAGTGAACGAAATTTTGAGAGACTTAAAATTCGAAGACACCGGTTTTTCTATTTCCTTTGTGGTTTAAATTCTCTGTCTATTTGAACATTCGAAATAAAGTATATCCACGAATAATCTATTACATTACTGAGATGGAAATATTGGATACATTCGAGAGTAATTTAAATTTCCTGTATTTTTAGCCAAGGTTGACTCAAACTTCAATTTGAATCATAGATTTCCGGGGTCAATTTTAAGAAATCAACGTATAAATATTTGAATTCAAAATGAATCTGAGAATTACCATACCTGAAAAATGATCCCATTCTGTCTTCAACTGTTCAAACATGCCCCTCCATTAAATAAAACTAAATACCATTGGTAAATAGCCTGCAGACAACTATTAAGAGTAATGCAGAACAGAATTTGCGTTTTTCTCATTTGTTTCGTAGTTGTCTAGGAGCCACGGCCAGGTAACGGCCACAGAATAACGAACTCGAGGCTGCTGATCGTAAAGTCAGTAATTGCAAGTGCAAGCCACTACATCTTCCGACACACAGGAGCAGAAAACCACTATTTATTTTTTCCAGACGTCGTTTGACTGACGATTATCGTGAGGACGAAAATTAAGTCGAAAATTAAGTTCGAAGGATGGATGTCTGGAAAATAAAGCTGTGTTTTCCCCTTTGATTAATTGAAAGCTGATGTGCATTTTATATAACAAATAAATTGTTTCACTGATGTTTAAAGCATGTACAACAATACATATATGCGGGTGTGAAATCTGGTAATAAACATCAATGTGAAATAAATTATCTGATTGATAATAGAAAAAGTCTACGGAATTTAATGCCAGTATTTAAATAACAATGGGTCATGAACTGTTTTGCATGAACTGTTTTGCGTCATGAATTGTTTTTTTGCGTGCTGCAGCCTATATTAAAACTTTGCAATCACGCAAAAATTGCTTAGAATTATATGTGCTTCAAACTTAGCCTATGCTCCAATATTCGCTATAATATAATAATTTGAAGTAAATCGGTCAATGAATATTTAAGATAATTTTGATCCAAAGTCTACGGATAAAAACAAAGATTTAACTATCAATTTGATCATTCAACTGAAATCTTCTAATTAGGTCTCATATGCTTAGATGCTGCTCTCATGCAAATAAGATTGAAGTACGAACTATGCTATTACCATTTCATATATACTGATTATATATTCGTAACATTCATTTTCTTAGAGTGATGGATATATCAGAATTTGTAGAGAAACAGCGACCAATGAAAGTTCTGCATGGGAATGCTTAGGAGCATGAGCGATGTGGGCACAGTGAACACTAATGGCAGCCATCAGGTGCCCAGAGTGCCGAGTTCTGGGCATCAACGTAACTGACACTTGCTCAATTACAGATAACGAGCTCCCTTGACTCGCTTGCTGGGCAACGAAGCAAGATTGAGGAGAGTGTAAGCACATGAGTTATGTCTTGGATGGATTATCAATTCGTTTCTTATTTAGAATTATTGATTCAGTACAATAAGAGAAGTTTCAGCTAGTGGTTCAATGGATATTGTAGTTTGATTTTAAAACTGCTTTGATTATAGTTTTAAAAACGAATTAGTGTGCTTGTAGTTTTTTATGTGTTATTTGAGATAACTTGTTTATGTGTTCATTGCATGGATGTTGGATTACTAGATTAGAGTTCGAGTATTACTAACAGAAAATAAACAACACAACTCACGAAGCTTTGTCATCTCATTCAGCGAGAACAAGACAAATTTTAATCCCCTTTAAGAAATAAGCTTGGAAATACAATTTAAATTGGTACGAAATAAACATAAAATTACAGGTCTTACAACAGTTTCAATGTTAGTGACACAAAATTCAACTGAAAAGAAAAATTAACGAAAAAATATATAAATCTCACTTGAGCCAGCTATTTTTCATGAGAACAGCAGGATGTTTTACATTCAGTTAAATTATTGGAATATTCTGAAGAATAGAAGCAAGACGTAAGTTTTCTTGTTCATACAATTCATTTGACATCAGTTTAAGCTAACAAGAAGTTAAGCATCTTGTTAGAAAATTTAGAATAAAACAGGAACAGAAAGTTTAGTGAGAGTAATATAGTATGAGGCAGGATTGCAAAAATACATTTCACAATGGTTCCTCCCTTGATACCTCAGCCTTGGACCTCGAGCAAAAACTAATTAATATTTTTGTTGTATCATGAAGTTATTTTTCAAATATTACAAGTGAAGATGCTTGCAATAGGTAATTTTTGTTATAATCCTCGAGTTGATATCACCAGCTTGGTCGACTGGTGAGCGAATCTGCTTTCGAGCGGGAAGACCCGGGTTTGAATCCCGCTGCCGACATGGTTGACGCGGCTAGAAATACGGCATGGGACTTGGGTAAACACCCGAATAATTATCGAAGTAATTATCCCACCCAAGAATGGGACCGAAGGCTCGTTCCTATAGCCTCATTCTATTCTATTGTTAGTAACCCCGTACGACTACAAACTTCCAACCTGCAAACGCTATATTAAAGTAATAAGAATATAAATAAGAAAAATACTGAACATCGAGTATTGATTTTATCTCAGAATCGTTGAAGTTCTTCTGTGAACATCAAAAGTTAAGATGAGGTTGTAGAAGTGCATAGTCATGCATTACGTGCATATAACTACAGCTTGGTCGACCAACCACCAGCTTGGTCGACTGGTGAGCGAACTCGCTTGTGATGAGAGAAGACCCGAGTTTGAGCTCCGCTGCTGCGGTGGTCAGTTTGTGTAAGATCATCGCTTGGCTAGAATTACGGCATGGGACTTGGGTGCCAACCTAAGAATGGGCCAAAAGGCTCGTTCCTCTCGCCTCATTCATTCTATAAAAGCAGAGCCTTTTAACTTTTATGATCTATCAGTAAGAATGTTATCCAACGTACACGAGTAAAGTGCATATTTTCAAATTAATAGGTTTCACCTTTCAGAACATTATTGAAGTGCTTTGCTACTTACTATTTCTTATGTCAATCAAATTAATTAAATCTATTTTTAACAGGAACCCTCATTGTTTCGTTAATTGAAAGACGAAACATCTCCAATCATTGAAACAAAAATTTTGAACCAATATTCGAGAAATTAATTGACCATCGAAAACAATCCTTTTAAAAGCTAGTAACAAAAAACTTCCAATCATTATAATACCACACTGCTGTGGTAAAACTTTTTTTAATGAATAAAAAAGAGGGAGAGAAAATGAGTAGATAATAAGTTTCAATGCTCATATACGAACCTAACACTGACTGTAAAACTTATCGTAACACTGACTGTATAACTGACTGTGACACGGATTCATATATGGGTCTGTAACACTGAAAGTAACACTGACTCATAGATGTGTCTGTAACACTAAGAGTAACACTGATTCATTGATGTGGCTGTCATGAATAAGGAAATCACATGCAAAAGAATACTAGCAATTCCGAGGCTTCTCGCTGGTTGTCAAATTTGAGTACGCTTACCATAGCCAAAATCCTTACGAAGCAAAGTTTGCTATAAAACCGAGTCGAATAAGGGCGGCCAAAAAGTGTAGTTTCACTGGAATTCTCCATTCAATACAGTCTCTGATATGCATTATTGTAACCACGAAAAGTGTATCGTAGTTACACATGCATCGTTACATTTCCCAAATTATCAACTTAAACTTCAACCTTACTCGCTCAATTTGCTTTCTTTAATTCATTTTTTTGCATTTGATAAAAAATTAATCTCCACTAATCTATTCTACTCATGCATGTTTTATCACCCTTCAACGTTCAAATTTACCCATAATACCCTCTTTTCATCAAATGGGTTCATAACAACATATTTCTTTACCGTTTAATCTTCGATACATTTACTCTCCTCATTCCTCTAACTGACTACAAACATCCATGCAATATTCACGTGAAGAAGATCTTCGAGTTCTTTCTTTAATGGTCTGTCATAGCACAAACATGTTTGATTGGGTTGATGCTAAACTTGTACTGGTCACTTTTCACAAATTATTACCGAGGAAATGTAAGGAGCTTGTTATGCTGGAAAATTGCTCCGACTTTTGCTGTCAACGAGAGCAAACATTTCTCTGCTTCAAATTATACAACTTTTAAGTTTTCTCCTTCAGAGTGTTAAAGTATGTAAGGATGCCAACAGAGCATCCAACTTAACAGTAGTAAATATTTTTTCTAAATCAATCATGCTCCCCTAAACTCTCATTCGAGTTTCTAGGTGACAATTAAGTGTGTGTTCTTCTTGCCGCATGCATGTCAATCAATTTCGAATAAACCATCCACCTCACATCACAGTCATCGCTGGAGTGAATTGTTTATCCAGCTCAAGTAATTGAATGTTTGGCAAACAACATTGCAGTTTGTATGCATCCGAATGATTACATTAGACACTTTTACAACGACAAATGCAGCGCCATTGTACGTAGAAGCTCTTCTGAAAAGAGAATATAAACCATTTAAAGGTTAATAAACAGCACACCATGCACCTATAATCGATTTAGGAAAAATAGTTCCCGAATCTCAGCCTCATTTTTGCTAACTCTTTCTCTAACTTTCATGAAAAATTAGTCTTATAACTTTTGTCAAAGAATGAAGCCCGATGACTTTTGCCCTAAGTGCATTGAGCGTCTGGAAATGAACTAAATGCAAAGGCCTTGCTAATTAAATTGTCAGTTAGGAAAAAGCAAGAACTAGTACGCAGACTCAGGAAAGTTGTTTATTTCAGTTGGGATGTTGTATATATGTATGTATATCAGCAATGCATCTCAATCCTAGTCAGCAGGCAGCCGTGAAATATCTTCTCCTTTAACTGCAATATTTATTGAAAGTATATAGAAAATATTCGGAATATTACACATCGAGGGATCATGAAACTTATGACGCTGTTTCTGCAGCAAAAGGGATGTTGATCATACTTGTACGTATGAAATATGAAGTCTATGAAACACAATTTTATGAAATGAATTTCCATTTAAAAAATTAATTTGCTTCTGTCCCTTTCCACCCCGATTTGAAACAATTATTCTAATGTTTTTAAACCTAGATTGAAATTGATCATCTCATATGTGTACACATGCGTAATTGAACTATTCAAGAATTATATGAATAGAAATCAAGTAATTATTCATGAAAAATTTTCAATACCGAATGCATTGCAGTTTACTCAATAAACTTCTTTAAAATAGCATAAAAAATTAGCTGCTCATCATACATGACACTTTAAATTATTAAATTTTATTAAAATTCTTCCACCTAAGAAACGTTTTAAAATATAAGTAGAGTGCTTCACAAGCTCCAGATTTCACAATGAAGAGCAAAGGTCGGGAGATCAAACAGATTTGTGAAGTGAATAGACGATTTTTGAGAGAGAATCGTTGACTCCGCTAGTAATGTGCAAAGATTTTGATTTTAGTAGAACTTCCTATGAGTTTCTTGCTTTCTTAGGCTTTTGGTTACTTCGTAGACGGAAAGTACACTATGTACCAATATAGCTTAGCCAAATTCTAAATGTATGTATACCAGCCTAGCATCTAAGTTTGACCGACCGCCATGGTGACCACAGTCTCACCAGCTTGTGTCAACTAGAAACAAAATTCATGCCCTCATCAAACTCAGAGAAGGTAGTTACAAGTGTTGTACCATAGTGAGGATGAATTATTAAGGTTACGTAAAGTTGAACTTAAAGTTAAAAATTAGTGAATGATGTATATAAGGAAGCATTTTTTCCATAAAATTTGCTCCAAAGCTTACGAAGACGTAATGACAAATGGGAATAATGTTGACGCAGCTACATTCCCAACTAATAGAATAGAAAAACGCAAAAAGGAACGTGCCATTTGATCCATTCATGGTTTGTCACCAAGTCCCATACCGTTTAAAGTAAAAGCACCAATCACGCACATATACCTCAATCACGTACGGACATTTCAGTCACGTACATGTACCATAATCTCACACACGCACAACAATTATACACAGGCCCCTAGAGCTAAAAAAGATATTGAATCAGTACTCTATAGAGATGAGGATTTCTTATCCAATATTTGTCAAGACGATTTTTGACGGTGCTTAAAGCTCCTGCAGAAACGTTATTGTCGTTTTGGAAGACAATAATTCAGTATTTCTTCGTATGGCTACAATACCTGTGAAGGTAATTTCTTCTGCAAAGGGTTTCGATAGATGATATATTTTACAACAAAACACAAAACGGAGTAATGAAGAACGTGGTCTAATGGTAATGATGTGAAAAATTGATTCAATTGATCATACAATTACTATGCCTTCTATGCAACAAATTTCTCATCCTATTGAAAAATGAAGCGGGCAAAAAACAATAATTTTTAAACTTTTATCAGTTTCTTTAAACTGGAGTTCAGAATTTGAATTGGTTGAATCTATAATGACACTAATTTAAAAATATTTAACTAATCCTGTGGCTTGTACATGAATTTGCAGCAATTATTAGACTGTGAACATGAAGAAATCGAGCAGAAGGTTGAAATACGATCAATAAATTAATTGATACATCAAAGAATACAATGAACCAGTCAAAGACGAAAAGACCACCGGACTATAGGTTCAGTCCACTAGATCATCGACAGACTGTACTCGTAGGAACAAAATTATCAAAAGTACCAGGCACATGATGTATAATGACTTGTGTTCTGAGATTTAATTCTAACTTGAAATAATGTAAATTTTTGTTAGGTTTTTGTAAGGAACGCTGAATATCATATAATATTATCTTATATATATATACTGTATATACATTATATAT
The DNA here is from genome assembly GCA_006783055.1 of Trinorchestia longiramus. Classification (NCBI taxonomy): domain Eukaryota; kingdom Metazoa; phylum Arthropoda; class Malacostraca; order Amphipoda; family Talitridae; genus Trinorchestia; species Trinorchestia longiramus. Next base: position 193,050 of record VCRD01000021.1, read on the forward strand.
ATATATATATATATATATATATATAT